>JABUQX010089470.1:0-2500 GCA_015478945.1 Trachelipus rathkii | reverse complement strand
AAGGGGAGGAGGGAATGGAAGAAATACCCCTGAGAGTAAGACCAGAACATGAGGAAATTAGAATGATAGAGATAGAGGAAGTGAAAAGGGCAATTAAAATACTAAAAAATGGAAGAGCCCAGGATACGATGGACTGAATAATAAACTATTCAAAACGGGAGAAGGAATAACTAAATGGTTGACAAGACTGTTAGACCAAGTATGGAAAGAAGGAAAAATACCAACAGAATGGGGGAAAGCAATAATCTGTCCGATACCTAAGAAGGGAGCTAGAAGAATATACGGAAGTTATAGAGGAATAGCTTTGTTAGTGGGGGTTAGTAAAATATATGAGAGGATGTTGGAAAAAAGATTGAGGGTGGAGGTCGAGGGCAAGATTGGATAATAGCAGCGCGGTTTCAGACCAGGTAAAAGTACGACCGACCTAATATTTTACATGAAGATGCTAACAGAGAAAATCATAGAGTGGAATGTGAAGGCATATGCTGCATTCATAGACTTAGAAAAGGCATTCGACATAATAAATAGGGAGAAACTGAGGATAGTGTTAGAAGATCCGATGTATGCCATTCCAGAAAGCCTGATAGCCGCCATTAAAAGTTTGTATGAAAAAATAATAGATATGGTTAGAGGAACAGATAGAGAGAAGTGGTTTGTAGTGAAAACGGGGGTTAGACAGGGAAGTGTACTGATATCATTGTTCTTTGCACTTTACCTTGACGGTTGTCTTAAAAGGATATGCATAGGGGAGAATAGGGAGCACACGTAGGTTTATGCGGATGATGCCACAAAATTAACATCATGAGCTCAAGACCTGCAAGAAGCTTTAAATAGGTGGAATGATGTACTGAAGACAATGTACATGAGAATAAAAAGAGAGAAAACGGAAATAATGGTGATTGCAAGAGAAAGGGAAGAGATAGTAGTGAACATAGAAGATACAAAGCCTAAGCAAGAAAATAGATTTAAGTATTTGTGCGTGGTATTTGATGATCAAAGAAGACAAGATGACGAGTAGAAAGGGAGAATAGGGAGATTTTCACAGAATGTTGGAATGTTATACCAGTTGTTAAAGGAGAGAGGGATACCAAAAGAAGTTAAAATATTAATATACAAAACAATTCTGAGACCAATATTGTTGTATGGATCTGAATGCTGAACAATGAATACGGTACAAAAAAGAAGAATAGACTCTGCAGAGACGAGGGTGCTTAGAATTATTAGAGGCGTATCTTTGAGAGACCAAATTAGGAGCGACCTGGTGAGGAAGAAGGGGGAGATTGAGAGAGAGGATGGATTGGAGACCAGAAGGGAGGATACCAGCAGGAAGACCGAGGAAGAGATGGATGGAATCTATTGCGGAGGCTATACAACGAAGAGGCAAGACGATAGAGAAAGTAGAGGAGGAACGAACATTTGAAAACAAGATTGTTTGGAGAAGATTCTGGAGGAGTAGCACCTGACAGGCACACCTTAACAGGATGGATGGTACAATTATATATATAGGTATATATATATATTATATAGTTATATATATATATATATATATATAACATATAAAAATAGTATATACTATATAATATATATATATATATATATATATATATATAGAACGCTTAAAAATTAATGTCAATAATCTGTGTTGCTATCTGATGTGATTTTTTCCCCCACCTAAATCCCAAAAGCTTGTCTGCTAATGTTATGTTCATTATATCAATAGCTCTTGCTTAGATTAGACGTTTAAAAATTAGTGCCCCTTGTTATTAATTTTAGGAAGCTAAAGCAAATAATTAATATTTTATTTATATTAAGCTTCAATATTATTTGACAGCGACCACCGTTTTAACATTTAATTATATCCCAACCGATCAACTATAACAATTAATATCTTATTATATTATTTATAGTAATAATAATAATTTTTATTATTATTATTATTATTATTATTATTATTATTATTATTATTATTATTATTATTATTATTATTATTATTATTATTATTATTATTATTATTTATTATTGATTATTATTATTATTATTTTATTATTATTGTAATATAATTATTATTATATATTTCATTATTTATTATATTTTTTTTTTTTATTATTATTATTATTATTATTATTATTATTATTATTATTATTATTATTATTATTATTATTATTATTATTATTATTATTATTATTATTATTATTATTATTATTATTATTACTTCTTTAGCTGTTATAAATTTCTTCAGTATAATTCGTAGTGAGTGATAAATATAATTCTTATTTGATTTATATAATTGAATTTGATTATATATATATATATATAATATATATATATATATATATATTCTCTACTATATATATATATATTATATAATATATATTATTATATATATATATTATATATATATATTTATATATGTATATGTTAATTATTATATTATATATATTATTTTAATTATTTAAAATTATTTACAGTAAGTTTATAACTTTATATAACTATTTTTTTA
>JABUQX010089469.1:10000-17188 GCA_015478945.1 Trachelipus rathkii | reverse complement strand
TTAAATTTTTTGGCAATTTTAAATTTTAATTTTTAATCTTTGTTAAACATATTATACACGAATTTTAATTTTTAATCTTTCTGAATAATTTTGTAATTTTAATTTTTCCTTATTTATTATCTTTTTGGCGCAACCGTGGTATATATGCAAGATCGGGTTTCAATAAGACCGGCGTTCTAAAACTCGAGGGACGACTGTATGTGACAAATATCTCAATTGATAAAACGACCTCGACTCTATTATACTTTCGAAAACTTTAAATGATGATAACAATATCATTATCCACTCGAACGGGTAAGCTTTAATACTTCTATGAACGGGGTTGAGGCGATTATTTGCATTTTTTTTGAGATTCTTTTTATTTTTTTTAATATCTTTTTAGACACAAATTGCTGTTTTAAATTATTATTTTTATAAAATTAGTGAATAATCCTAATATGATTCGTGCTAATTAATAACCTACAGTTTTTTAAATATTATTTTCAGTCTTAATTACAGTTTTTATTTTGATGTTATTATCATAATTTTTCCTCAATACTCATACTATTTATGTATATATATTATGTTATAGTATCTTTGTCCATTTACTACTAGGTCTATGTATATATATATAGGCTAATACTACTCATAATATATTCATCATATGGCTCCTTATCTTATACACAAGCACTTTTACTTCTCTTTATATATATATGTTGTTTTTATATATGCCGTATTTAATATCTAAACGTACTTATGTCCTATATTTTATTTATTCTTTATTAGAAATGTAGCGTGAACAAGCATTGATGAAATTTACTTATTCTGCATGTAGATGAAATACATACTTATACTTAAGTAGGTAACTTAGTTTAACTTAATTATTAAGGTTTAGAACAAGCTGGTCTAAAGAAGTAATAATAATAAAAAAATCTTGATTTCTTTAGGATAAGAACATTAAATTGTTAAAGAAATTACAGTTGATTTTAACATATTTGATCTGGTTTTTTGTGCTCAATCCTGCCTAGAATCTAGACTGTTGCGGATAAATAATTTCCTTGTACCAGTCTCATGGTAAATATTATTATATTATTATTATGTATTTCGTATTATTTTATGTGATTGTATGATATGATGTGAATTATTAGTAATTGATGATTGCGTATTTTTTTATTATTGTTATTAATTATTATTCAGTTATCTGGCTAGATTTAATATATCGATTATATTTTTATTCATCATATTATTATTGAATTATTTATTGGTATCATTTATCTAAAAGAAATCTAAACTTTAATGAACTTACTTACAGAAACAAGAAATATTAAGCGAAAACTCGTTCTAAGCAAATCTAGAAAAAATTAATACATTTAAGAATTTCATAACTACCGGAAGTTTCTACATTCAGTAAGAATGCAATTTTCTGGTATTTTTAGCGAATTTATACGTATTTAGGAAGGTAATGCTGATAACCATGTTGCTTAGTTAAACGTGATCTCTTATCCTCAACACGTTACGTCATGCGCTTCTGAAAAAATGCTTTTTATTTTGAAGACCCGTAGTACTTTATATAAGTTGCGTTTCCTAGCAAGCCGACTAGCTAGCCGGGCGGGCATACTAAGGGCGCACATGCATGCATCGATTTCCTAGAGCCCGTTTGTGCACTTCTACGTCCGTTAACGTCACATCAGGCGCCCATTGGTATAAATCCGTCGGGCCCGTTCTCAACTTCCGCTGTCTGGATCCCTCGTCCCAGAATTGAAACCGGGCGGACTGCGCGGCAAGATACTTTGTGTTGGAATCAAACAACATTCTTGTAGACAAAAACATCGTGTCGGATGGCTCTGCCCAAATTATTTTTTTACTATTTCATGTATAACTTTTATATCAAGGAATACTATTCATATTATCGTAATCATTTTCATAAAATTAAGATGTGACATATATAGTTATATTTTAGAGTCAATAGGACGTAGGCAGGATTTCAAATTTAAAGGGGGTAGACAAGAAGGTTGATGTGAAGTGAAATATCTTATATATATATTATCTATATCTATATATAAATATATTATATATATATTATATATATATATATATTATAATATTATTATATTATATTACTATATATATCTATAATATTATCTATATTATATACAGTACTTATATATTTTCTTATTTTTTTCCTATATAGACGTTTGTAATTATAATTGCTGACTTCATCTTATGCGTGACTCGGATTGTATGGTATCGTTGTTCTTAATGTTTTCCACTCATGAAACCCTTAATAGAATCGTCGTCTGGCAAAATTAAGGTTAACATTTTTGTATTTCGCCAAGATCGTTTAGTTGGGGGGACAAGTGCCCCAGTACTGTGTGGCGGGTGCCTTGCCCGTTGCCTCTCTTTTTTCTGGCTTCGTGGCTGTGGGGTTTCTTTGTCTTTGGGGGGCTGGTGGGGCGCGGGCACCGGGGTCGCGTCTCACTGTTATGAGCGTCATGGATAGAGTGAATTTTGCTGTCATACTGGGCCAGCTGATGCGTCATCGTGTGGGCTCGCGTTTCGGTTGGCGGGGCGGGCGGCGCCGTGGTTCCTTCGAGGTACTCCATTCAGAGCATGATTTCCTTTCTTCTAATTGGTTTAATGTAATTTTTGGTGGCGCGCGAACCGTGATCGAAGGGGGCGTTTCCGAGGGTCTGGCAGGGTGGGGTCGATTTGTTATTGATTTTTTCCACACTGGGGTGTTCGAGGCACGGCTTGCACTCGGTTTTTTTGGTTGCTTCTGGAAATAATCGCACTTATATGGTATATTATTTGGCCTTCTTTTTACTTATAGGTGTGTTTTCGGGTTATTGATAGGTTTGGGGTGTTTCCGTTTCCGCTCTTAATTTTTCCGAGAGAGTGTTGGCGTATTGCAAGAACTAGGTAGGGCTTTCTGACTGTAGTGTGGATATGAGCATGATTGTACCAGGAGACTCTGGTCGGTGAGAGTTCAGAGGAGGCTGTGGTTTCCCGGCACTTGTTTGAATTCGAGACAAGTTTTAAGTAGAAATATTTGCTGCCGTTTCAGAGAGTCTTCGTAGGTGCAGGCCCCGTGTTGGCAAAACATCGTACTGTTGGAAATCGCGTTCGAATATGAAATAATTTTATCAGTTTAACTCTCAGAGACACAGGAAACCTTAGTACTGGAAACGGCGATGTTCGCTGCCCGTGGTCAGCTGCATTGTCAAGCATGCATTCTTATTTAGCTTATATGTATCTTTTTATGCTGGAATACGACTATATTATATCTCTTTACTATAATAAGTTAACTAAAATTTAGAAAAATTCTTTGGCAAGCCTTATTCCGATCACATGTTTTGTCTAAAAAGTGATTTGTTTGTAAACCAAAGTAAACTTTCCGCGCAGCCCGCCCGATTATTAATTCCCGAAATCGATGGATTTAACAACGGGCCACTGACTGTGACGTTTACGTTGACGTAGAAGTGCACCAAACGTCTCTGGAAACGATGCGATGTGCGCCTGTTGTGCCCGCCCGGGCTTGACAGTCGGGCTTTCTGGAAACGCAGCTTATGTAAGGTGTAGCTGAAGTCGAAAAGTTCCGGTTCCGGGCCGGAACTTCCGGGCCGGAACTTTTTCAAGGTTCCGAGAAAGTTCCGGTTCCGTGCGTATCCGTAAAAATTCTGGTTCCGGTTAACATGCTTCTCCCTTAATCATATAGCTATATACTATACCTATATTATTCTATATTATTAGCTTTATTAGTATATGAATACTACACCTATATATATTATATATATTATTATATATATATATTATTATAATATATAGTCTATATATATTATATATTATCTTATATGATACTATAGTATTTCTATACCCATACTTTATATTATTTATGTGATGTGTTGAAATCACAGTTTTAATAACCACAAATATTCTCAAAACTACAGACGTAATCCGGGAAATTAGGATACAGTTGCTGGTATTGATGCTTGGTTCATGTTGTCCGAAATGGTAAAAAAAAAGAAAAATATATACTTGACCTTCGGTTTACACCTCTTTTTTTCCCTTTTTTGTTTTTTTTTTGTTTCTTGTTCTTGTTGTTTCTTCTTCCCCTTTTTTTTTTTCCCTTCTCCTTTTTCTGTACGTACTACCCTTCTAGTTTTTGTGTCTGCGGTCTTTTTTTTTTCTCTTTTTTCTTTTATTCTTTTCTTATTTTTTTTTCTTTTTTTTTCTTCTTTTTTTGTCTCTGTACCTTTTTCCTCTGTCCTGGGTTTCTGTTTATGGCTTTTTTTTTCCCTTCATCTGTCTTCTATCTTTTCATTTTCTTTTTTTTTAATTTTCTCCTCTCTTTTTTTCTTGTCGGCTGTTGTTTGTGTTTTTTGTTCTTGCGGTGTTAGATTTTTCTGTTTTGGTTTTTGTTCCCCCTCCTTTTTTTTTTTTTTTTGTTTTTGTTTGGTTTTCTTTTCTTCTTCTTTGTAGTTTTTTCCCCTTTTTTTTTCTTTTCTCTGTCTGGTGGTTATCCTTTCTGGGTTCTTTGTTTCGTTTATTTTTGTTTTTGTTTTTTTTCTTATCTTTTTTCCTTTTTTCTTCTTTTTCTTTTTCTTTTTTCTCGTGGTGGTGTTGCGTGTCCTTTAAATATACCTACCTTTTCTTTTGTGTTTTTTTTCTTTGGTTTGCGCAAAACGAGCGACAAGAGCTATACTAGGACTTAGTAATGATTTTCCAGTTGTGGAGAGCGGGGAAGCAAGGGCAGAGGAGGGCAAGAAGGAAAACAGAAAGAAAAAAAGTGAGGGGGAATAATCGAGGGATGGAGAGGGTGGCGCTAGGATGTAGAGCTCGACGTTTATGAGAGAGCGCGGCGGCTGTCGTACTGTTGGGGGGACCGTGCAGGGAAACGGATATTTGTATCATTTTTTGGTGTGAGCTTTCCTAATAAATTTTGCTTTCTTTTCTTTTAACCTAGTAAAGACTACCCGCGAATCGGTAAGATGACCCGCCCGGGATCGGCAGTGAGGTCGAGGGTCCTCCTCCGGCCTGGGCGGCGGCGCGAACTGGGGAGGTGGGGATACGGACTAGTTTCCTCCTGTCCGGGGGTAGGGTCTCCGAATCTTCTTCCTTGCTGGGGCTTTTGGTATTTCGGGTGTTCGCGGAGGTTTCCTCCGCCCCTTTCGCCCTATGGGGTATTGGAAGAACGTCCACCGTTCCCTTGTTCCCTCGTCGGCTCGAGCCCCTATGACTTGTGTCCGTTCGTCGGATATACCTTTTACAAAATACGATCACTATTATACTATTACTATGTGGCCCTGGCTCCTAAAAAAAAAAATAGCCAATTTTTATTTTTATTTTTTTTTGTTACATTTTCCTAACTAAAAATTTTACCTAGGATTCCAAAAATGTACTCCTTTCGCTGTAGCTATTGTAGTGTTTTTTGATATGTTTTTTTTTTTTTTTATTAACCGTTTCCCGCAATAAAAATTTGCCAGGATTCCAACAATGTATTGCTTTTCCCTGTAGCCTATTGGTAGTTTTTGAGATATGAATTCTGGAGATATTTTGTGGGTGATTATAAACTGGATTTTAACATATATATATTATAGTATATACTAGGTACTATACTATATATATACGTTAGTACCTATTAATTAGTATATATATTATGTATTTACTTACTATCTTATTAGGTTATAATAATATATACTATGATATATACGTATATTATATATCAAGACCGGCGACTGGCGTGTCTCAGCCACGGGAGTTGAACATTTTATTGATTAACGATCTAGTGTGTTTGCAATTATTGTCATATCCTGCTTTCCACATAATATTCTCCTTTATTTTTTCTTGGTGCGAAAGGTTGTCAGGATCATAAATGAAAATTATTAAACGTAATAAATATATAAGTATTTATGCCAGAAATTGAAAAAAAGAACGGAAAGAATGGAGCCCGCTATTGCTAAATACGGCTATCGACGCTTTTAACATTAAAATATAGGCACTGAATACCGTTGCTGCCAAAAGCCAAGGGGGCGGATATTCATACTCTGTGAGATTTTTAAGAGTATAAAATTATTTATAAATACTTTATCATGTTTACATAAACTGGGTAACGGTTGAAAGATACTATACAGTTAATAATATCATGATTTTAAACACAAAAAATATCTTTAATGAAAACATAAAATAAAAATATTAAATTAAGAATACTCAAAAATCTAAAAGAAAATAAAAAAGAGTGACCCTCTGAAATATTAATAGAAAACGGTTATTTAGTAAAAAAAATTATTTAATATGACCAACTCAAATATATATATTTACTAGTATCATATTATCATATAGTATATATAACTAATTTATTAGTATTATATACTATATATATATATATTACATTATATTTACTAACTATTTATGATACTATATATAGGTCATATGTTTGATATATAGACGTCTTTCGTATATATATGTATATGGTATATATATATATATATCGTATATATATATTATATTATATATTATATAGTATATATTATATAAAATATATATATATATATATACCGTCTTACATACTAGTATTTATATATAATTATACTCTGTCGGGTTATTTATACTATAATGTATAGTGGATACTGATATCGCGTAGTTCATAGGTACTTAGCTATATACAGTATATTATATATAATATATATGATATTTATAGGTATGTGTGTGGACCAGGATAATTAATATATATATATATTAATGAGCTATACAGTAGGTAATTGTACCCCCTATAGGTATATAATATAATATAATATATATATATATGGACGGGGCGCTGTTTCCCCCGATTTTCGTGGGTAAGTAATAAATAAAGGTAATAAATACGGCATTAGATAAATAAAATTATATAGGTATAGGGTTGTAGTGATCTGATACGGTTAGGTTTTTGTATAGCTAGTACTATTAGACTATAAACTAAGCGGCTACGTATTACTTGTACTATATATATATATAGGGTGAGTAGGGGGTTAGGTTATATTAGGCTAGGTACGTGGATATTATAGTATATAGGGCTCTTATAAGATATAGGTATATAGGGGTATATAGTGATGGAGGGGACAATTTAAAGAGAAGAAGGATTAATTAATTGGGTAAAGTTAGGGGTATAGTAGTAATTTATTATATTATTTCACATTATTATTATGATTATTATTATTATTATTGGAGTAA
>JABUQX010089469.1:0-5000 GCA_015478945.1 Trachelipus rathkii | reverse complement strand
AGAGTTTAAGGGATAGTTTAGTAAGTGAATAGTGTTAGTAAAGATAGTAGGGACTATCTTGGGGGGGAGCAATGTAGGGAATTTAAGGGTTTTTTATTATTATTATTATTATTATTATTATTATTATTATTATTATTATTATTATTATTATTATTATTATTATTATTATTATTATTATTATTATTAGTGTTATTATGGTCATCTTTATTAGTTGTTTTTTCATCATTTAGTGGTAGGTTATTTATCAAATATTTCATGTCTCTGTTTATCCCCTAAATTTAAGGAGTAGGATAAATTATTTAACAATACTTGAAGTGAGGGCATGACAGTGTAAAGCCTCGATTAAACAAAACAAGAGCGCTGAGGGACGTGGCGAAGTTAAAGAAAAGAAAAAGCAGTGGAGAAGACGAGAGTCAAGTTTCCACCCTTGGGTAAGTGTGGAAACTAGTGGACGCGTTTTATTTAGGAGTTAGGTTAGACAAAGGGGTTAATAAGTGTTCTTGTCTGTTGTAGGTGGAACCAAATACGGGATTTCCTTACAAATTAATACGGGATTCTCAAACAACTATACGGAGTCATGAATTGAGTCAGGGAATTTTTCAAAGTTATTTTCTGGGATTCCTAACTATTGCGCGACTTCTTGGAACAACCATTAAGGGACCTCTTCTAAAATTATTGAAGGAGTCTCGCGAACCATCGAAGAACTGTCCCAAATATCGGGAGAACGAGTGCGTGCATTAGCGCCTAGCTTCCGCGGAAACTGCCCGCGGAATTGATAACATTGACTTTCGTCCCACAATTGGCAACGAGAGTACAGCAGAGTTATTGTGAACTCTGCCATTTACAAAGAGTATACCTGCAATATCGCAGTGGGTCGTGCACCATAGGGGACACTTTGGGTAGGCATTGCAGGGGTATCACTGGCACTCCCATCTTCCTTTTGTGTAATATTTGTTATTGCTCTTTAAGTGCTGATTCCCCGCAAATTGGCGGGTCTTATTGTGAAGTTGACAGTTAGTATTGAATTGGAATTATAGTCTTAAATTGTTTGTTTCTTATTTTCCCCAGTAGTGTCGAGGTCTGGTTATAAGAGGCGTGATCAGAGTAAGGGCACATCTATTTTAGCGACTTACCGTGTTGGTTAACTTCCCGGTGCCACCGCCGTGAGAACCATTAACAAGAGTTGCCCTTGCCAGGGAGACAGGCGCGGCCGACCGAGTGGTTTTACTGAGTCAGTGATCCCGGTCCGGGCGTTGAGATCCACTGGGAATATCCCCTAAGAGTTGCCCTTGCCAGGTAGACGGGCGCGCCCGACCGAGTGGTGTTACTGAGTCAGTGGCCCCGGTCCGGACGTCGAGATCCACTGGGGACATCCCCGAAAGGTTGCCCTTGCCCAGGGAAGCAGGCGCGGTCGGGCCGGAACGGACCCACGCCGAGTTCATCGGAGTCGGGAACGGACGGGAAGGGAAATCCACGTAGGGCTTCACTCCCTTAAGGGACAGTCGGGAACGGGCTAAACCCACGTCCATTTTAGAGGAATCGGGCGGTTTTAAAAGTTCACCGAGGTGCTTCACTCACGTAGGGATCAAAGTCGGGAGAACGGGAGAGGGCGGGAACAGGTTAATCTGTCAAGGGTTGCTGTCAGACGGGAGCATAGTCACCGCGGGCCAACGAACATATTCCGATACAATATCAGATCGAACCCAGTGATAGCCGTAACGGGTGACGAGAGTAACACGTTGGAGCTTCACCAACGAACTAACGGGAGGCTTAGAAACCCTCCGCCTCTCTATCCGCGGCAGTTGCGAAGGTTGCTGTGTCGGATTCGTTACAGTATTCTTTTAGTTACGGTAATACCATAGTGTAAAGGGAATTAAAATTATTCTTTTTTTAAATAAAGGAATACCATACGGTAAATCGCAAAGATGGCAAGAGTCGGGTCTCTCGGCCTCCCGTGGAACCGACGTGGGGGGGGACTTCGTCCCCCTCTGTCCTCCGTCGGCCTCGAGCCCCCTAAATGGGGAAAATAAAAAAGAATTCTAAATATTTCCGATGAATAAACGCAAAGAAAAAAAATGGTTTTTAGATTCTACAAATATTTATGAAACTTTTATTCTAAATAAAGTTCTTCGAAATGTCTATAGATTTTCTACCGTTATTATGCAACTTCACACACACACACACACATCACAGTATATATATATATAGTATATAGTATATATATATATATATATATAATATATATATTATATATAATTATATTATATAAGTATATAATATAATATATATTATATATATATAATATATATATAGGTGAAACTAAAGAATTACCGCATCATATCTCGAAAACTAAAGCTGAGTAGAAGAAAACTGATATTATATATGGAATCAGCGTATGAATTGTATGAAAATGAAAAAAAGAATTTTAAATTTTTTTTTTTATTTTTTTTTTATATCTCCAAACTAAGATAGGTACAAGAAAAACTAATAACATATTTAGTATCAGCGTATAAAATTTATAAAAAAATGGAAATTTTTTTTTTTTTTTTTTTAACTAAAGGAATACCCCAGGGTAAACCGCAAAGATCGGGGTCTCTCGGCCTCCGGGGACGAAGTCCCCACCTCTGTCCCCACCGTCGGCTCGACCCCCTAAAAAAAATTCTTTATGCTGATTCCAAATATGTTATTGGTATAAAAAAAATTTTCCTTTTTTTATCATACACATTTGACACGATTATTCCACACAGTCATAATTTTCTTATTCCTATCGTATTTTGGAGATATAAAAAAAAATAAAAATTTTTTTTTTCATTTTCCGTGACAAATTTCCATACGCTGATTCCATATATGTTATCAGTTTTCTTGAACCTATCTTAGTTTTGAGATATGCGGGTAACTTCTTTAGTTTGCCATACTATATTATATAGTATATTATATATATAATATATATATAACTAATACTATATTATATATATATATATATATATATATATATATTATAATATATATGATATATATATATATATATATATATATAATATATATATATATATATATATATATATATATATATATAAATAGGTGAAACTAAAGAAGTTACCCGCATTCGAAAACTAAGATAGGTACAAGACAAGAAGAAAAAACTGATAAACACGCATATGGAATCAGCGTATGAAATTGTATGGAAAAATGAAAAAAGAAAAAAATTGTTATTTTTTTTAAAATTTTTTTTTTTATAGTCTCCAAAAACAAGATAGTACAAAAAACTAATAATATATTAGAATCAGCGTGATGAAATTTGTATAAAAAAAAATTGAAAAAAAAATTGTTTTTTTTTTTTTAACATAAGAAATACCCCCAGGGTAAACCGCAAAAGATGCAAAGAGTCGGGTCTCTCGGCCTCCCGAGCCGACGGGGGACTTCGTCCCCCCTCTGTCCTACCGTCGCTCGAGCCCCCTAAAAAAAAATTCATATGCTGATTTCCAAATATGTTAGTTGGTTTAAAAAAAAAATTTTTTTCCTTTTTTATCATACACATTTCACACGAAATTCCCATATATGATATTAGTTTCTTCTACCTATCGTAGTTTGGAGATATAAAAAAAAAATAAAAAAAAAAAAAAAAAATTTTTTTTTTTCATTCGCGTACAAATTCATACGCAGATTCGCATATATGTTAGTTCAGTTTTCTCGGTAACCTATCTTAGTTTTTTGTAAGATATGATCGGGTAAGACTTCTTTAGTTGGCCACTAATATATATATATATATATTATATATATATATATATATATATAATATTATATATATATATATATAATATATATATATATATAGTATATAAATATATATATATATATATATATATAAATAATATAATATATATATATATATATATATATATATATATTTATATATGTACCGATCAGACTATTCCACTACACCTAAAGTACGGATCACCTTTTTAGTTGCAAAATAATCTGCTCAAAATAAACTATTTTTCCGTAAATATAATTCAGAACGCCACATTTAAAACAATAAATAATCAATTTCTTAAAAACATTAAAATTAGTATCATCTAAAATAAACAATTTCTGTATATAAAAAATGAGCAATTATCAATTTCCATAAAGCAATTCCTTTAGCTTTAACCTTAACTCCATCGATAAACTGTGTAACCTACTCCTCAAAATTCACAGTAAATTCACAGTAACCTTAAAACACTTCCCGTAACTTTAACCCTAATAACAAACACCTCTACGTAGTTTATTTGTTCAAGATTCAAATAACATAAAATAAACTTACAAGTAATCACAGTGCAAATGACAATAACAAACCCAAAACCTCGTCCTCCCAGTTCCTCGTCGGATCTCTCCTCGATCAAATTTTGGTCAATCCACCTCGCCGCTCCAGTCGCACTCTGAAACCTTCAGTTAGGAACCGCCCTAATACTGCAAATCTGGCCAGCTCCTGTGGACCTCCCTCAACCTGGACGAGTCGATCCCGCCAATTCCCCAAAAGAAACAAAGCCTGAATCTGCAGATCACCAGCATCGGATTCGTTCCTTCAAATGCATAAAATAGCAAACCATAAAATTTAGTCTTCAAAACTTTAACACTTTTAAAAAAACACAAACTTATTCAACTTTCACCGCCTCCTGCGGATTCCACTCGGTCGTTTCCTAACTTTTCTGTTCTCCAAACGACATCGCAATTCTCCAGACTCAAACACAATTTTCCTTGTAACCTATCACGGACTATCTTCAAAAATCAATAATCTCTCCTTTTTAAGTTTCAACCCAAGCTCAACTTCTTTCATTGTTAGTTGGTTTGCTCCTATGCATAATGATATAATTCCTATTATAATATATATATATATATATATATATATATATATATATATATATATATATATATATATTTATATATTTATATATAATTTATATATATATATGTGTTATATATATATATATAAATATAATAATATAATATAATCTTCCGGA
>JABUQX010089468.1:7500-26826 GCA_015478945.1 Trachelipus rathkii | reverse complement strand
TATCTCTAAGAGAGAGTTAATCAAGAGAGATTATATCTAGAAGCGAGTGTATAAAACCCGGAGAAATGATCACCTGATCAGTTTTGACCAGCTGCAGAGCGAGCGAGTCGCGATTAAATTTTGGTGACGTTTCTTGCCAAATCGTAGGACGCGCTCTCGTTTTATTATTAAAACTACAATTCTATAATTTAAAAGCTTTTGATAGCACTGTTCGCCTCGTCTGGTAATCCATCTAAATTAATTAGTTTAGGTATGTCATTAATAACGTACCAATATAATCTAAATAAGTAAACTAAAAACAAAAAGCCCTATGTTGTATATGTGCTAGAGAAAAAGTAGAGACCAATTACATTTTCTATATTGATTATACTATCATAACTTGTATATTAATTGTAATCATTCATAAATTAAATTTATAATTCGTAACTTCGTGGGAATATCTGAGCCACGAGATTTCAGGATTTCAGAACGCGACTTGGAAGTATGGATCTCTAGTCATTCTCTGACCTGTGCAAACTGTGATCTACTACTTTAGAGAAGCTTATTATTCTCAGCCCATAACCTGGCTTTACGCCATTAACTTAAGTTGCACTTGGTTAGCGCATGTGCTTATTCGATCTAATAGCTGTTTAAATGAAACGGGTTGACTGTTCCCAAACCGTTCGGTTTAGCGTCGCAGCTATTGCGGATAAGATGGTCGAGCACTCGGCCACTTACCGGGGCTGATTTGTACTACATCTTGATGGTGGTCGTGTGATGGGAATTCGCCTTTTTAATTACTGCACTGAGTATTACTAGTCGTAATCAACCTTCAGCCGTTCCTAGTCTCCGAACAATTCGAAAGTGGGTCCTGTGATTTCGGGTCGGGTCAGATATGTTAATTCTGGTAAGCTGTGGCCGAATTACTTTTCTGAAACTGGTAGTGATATGTTGTTCCTTCAACATGCACTTGAGTTTCCTCCAGGATGTATCGGAAGTGGCCAGAAGCGTCGCCCCATCAACCACGGAAACGTTGCCGTTGGAAGGGCTAGGGCGCCCATCTTTGAACAGCGCGGTAGTTTACTGTCGACGGCACGATTCCTCCCCTAGTTCGTAGAATAAGAAGTGGCCGATTCGGCGTCCCACGTATATAGGCAGGGTTGGCCTGTAAATACTCTGTTCATGGCACGCAGGTCGATCCTCTGTGCCCCAAACGCTAATTCGAGTTTCCAGAGTCTATTGGTTTTATATCCAGAACTCGCCCTCATTCAATATACGCGCAAGTTGGCCGTGGATGTTAGTTCTCTATCCTAAAGAGATAGTCAATCTGTCTGCCGCCACGGCCTGCTAGCCTTCCTTAGTCGCAAATTTCGAAAAGGTCGCTCCGTCGTCGGAGTCACGTTTTATTTTCATCGATCACGGTTTCTCCGAATAGTTTCCTCTACTTTGTTTATCAGTGTGAAAGTCCCAATTAGTTAGCCTTAGGCTCCTGTCTTTTTAATTTCGTTTCCGTCCAATGACTTTCATCCCAAGCAGGTATTATTATCCATTAAGGATTTAGCACTCGGTGTATTGGCATCACATGATTCACGCTTTACTCTGTGAAGTCACGTGTCACGCTACGTTTTTCAGGAGTATTGGGTAGTCACTTTAAGGAGTTATAGCACGATTGGCAAGCCGTACTGTGTCATAAAGTATTTTTTTTATAATCATATTCTAATATAGTTTTCTTATCCCTTGACAAACCTTGAAGAATTGTTCTTGTCAAAGATTTTTACAAACTTATCTAATATATATGGCCTAGGGTACCGATTTCTAGCGCGACACCTGTATTCCTAACAAATATAATCTCACGCATATGCATACCAAAAAAACTGATCACATTGTTAATATGGCCTCCAATTACCTAGTATATTAAAATCTTTTTAATTAAAACATGGTTAAAATCCCTTTATGGCATCTATAAACTATGTGGTTGGAATTCTCTCCAAAAAAATTTAATTGCATTAACTAATGAATATGAGAAGCCAGAGGAGAATAAATTTAATTAGAACTAATGTTTTAAAAAATACCTGTTGCTGAAAAATCATCTTACGTCTGGCCATTTTGCTGATTAACTATCCGACTTCTTCTCCGGTCAGCTGATACCTCACCCCTCTCTTACTGGTGGGATAAAAAAATGACAAAATAAATTCTAAGGTTAGGTAGCATTCTCTCCAAAAATTCTTTTCGCCCCCTAGAAGCAATCATAGCATATGTTTTCGGTGTTTGTTGTGGGCCCTCGCGATCTTTTGCATTGCACAAAGAGAATATTGGGCTGCCACACCCTCAGGGATGTCTGAAAAAGGTTTCGTGACGGGAGCGCGCGAGAAATACATTACATCAGAAGCGATAACTATTTATTTAATTGTTTTATGCCTTTATATCGCACTTCAATTGCAATTCTTCCTCAATTTTCCTTGGTGCACATTAAATGTTCGCTGATAATCGTAGATAAGTGAGTAGGGTTTTCAGTATTAGGTACTCATACCCGCAGTTTTCTTTAGATACAGGTGTTAGCTATTCGGAACTTCATATCATAGTATAATAATATAATATATATGATATTCAAAATAAAATAAGGCCGGCTTTCTAGGTTATTTTTTTGCTACATTTAGTTATATATATATTAGCTATTATAACAGTTGATTATTATATATATACTATTTTACACTGATATCTACTAATTAATTACATACTTATCCATAATGTATCTGGTATTGTAGATTGGTTATTTACTTTTTCGTATGATATTATATATTATGATATACGTAACCGAGGGTCATGTGCTTGCACAAAACAAGGTGCATGATCATCAATATCCGTTTGATGTTTAATACAGGAAGGAATTTTTATAGTCATATTGGAAAGAGTCACCCAGTCACTGGATTTTCGAGACTTCAAACTAAGTGTTCAACAAGTGATTGTTGCATACTAATTAAACTACTGGTGATGCGCATGTGTTTGCGGCATGTTAAGAGAGAAATACGAGTCCCTTATCGATAGTCTCTAAATTCATATTGGTTTTATTGATATTCATATGTATACTAGATGAATTAGACTTTCATGCTAAATATCGTCGCATAGACGCACTGTTTGTGTTTTATCTTAGTCCTTCGATTCTAACGTTACTTTTCTAGTGGTAATTTTATAGGTTTAATGCAGTGATAAACTTTGTATCATGAGGAATCCCCTCATTTTGTTTCATATTGTGTTGTCACTTATATAAAAATAAATAAAATTATTACAATCAGGCATCTGATTTGGTGTTGTGAATGTCAGATTTTGTTATCACTCACTCGAGATGGTGTTAGTCATAAGTGTTTCATTACATATGCACTCATTCTTTTGTTAGTTTCAGGTGCCTCTGCTATGTATTATTTTTTTTTTGTTCTTTTAATCTGTAACCTATTACAGAAATGTGCTACTTTGTTTCTGTTCGAAAAGGGTTCAATTCATATGTGTAGCTGGTTCGTATATGAACAGAAGTAAGAATTCATCACTACACGAAACTTCTTATCAATAATTAGTATGGAACAGACCACATTTTCGTGCGTTTCTAGTCTCGCTGGACTGTTCCGTTCAATGTCTTAACTTCACTGTCAGCAACATAAACGTCGTTTGGAGATCTGGTTTTCGCGTATATCTATGGGAGTATACGTCCTACTCGCCATATTATTAATTCTGAGAACTACACATCGATCGTATTCTTGTAGAAGTGAATACTTTGTAGATTTGTGCTCACTCTACATAATGTGCCTCATGTGTTAGTTCCACGTCTGCTGGGCGAGTCTCGGAAATATCCAGCGTATTCCTGGGGGTACTACGTCTCAACCCGATTAGTCTGTCACACAAGCCTTGAGCGGTTCAAGAACGTTGTCGGATTGTACGATTGTACCTTTACACGCCTCGAACCAAATGATAAAGCTAAAGACCGAAAAAAAATTCATTAGCGGTGGCGGACGGTATATCTGAAGTCAACGTTTCTCTCACCAAGTGTTGTTTAGTGATGGGGCCAACTGTTAATTTTCTAGGTACTGAACACTACAATGTGAGTAAATCTGGTGATTGAAAAGACCCATGACTGAGGGAACTTCGCCAAGACTAGTCTCCAAAGGTAATAGGGGAAATCATGTGGCAATCGAATCTTGGGTCTATTTTCTTTTCCAGAAACGAATTTCTGAAGACTGACGGTTGCGCGAAGCACTTCATTTTGAGCACCGTTGTGCACAGGGAGGTCCTGTACCAGCACCGCACTAGCCGTCATCTTACCTCACCCCACCCCCGGTCCTTTTGTCAGCACCAACGAATATATAATATATAATATATATATATACATATTATATTATATATATATATATATTATATATTAATATATATTATGATATATATTTTCATCGGGTCACTCACCCACCTTCTTTCCCCAAAACCTGGGGTAGTGAGTGCATGACATGCACCCGGAAACAAAAGTTTGAAGAATATGACAGCCAAGTCCGAAACAGAAAGCCACCTAACCGCCCCTTTTATAACTTTTAGTGAGAAAACTCGCCGCAGTCAGAAAATCCACAACAGAGCTTCACGGGAAGGCGACGGACCATCACTTGACATTTGCAAAAGTGTTAACCTAGCCGCATGGCCACAACCAAGCCCCCCCTCACAGAAAACCGCACTTCACTCCATTATGCACATTTCTCTCGCCCTGCCAAACTCACCTATTCCTCCCAGGCATTCCTTTACTGACTCAATCCACTTTCTCTTCTGTCTCCCAGCCGGTTGATTCCCCAGCAGCAGACTAACCACTATACATCCGCTTAACCAACCGACTATCATTCGATACCTGTCCACATGACAAACCATCTCAACGGTACTTCATTAATTCTCTCATTTGTCCCTTTCTTAACCCCATAACTCTCTAATTCCTCCTTTTATAATGATCCAATCTGAACAAGTGATGCAGGTAACATCCTTATCCCGCACATTATTAAAACCCCCATGCCGCGCCTTGCCCCTGGCGGGAGTTATTGCGAGATTTGAAAAGATTTTACTAATAAAATAATTTCGTTTGCAATCTGAAAAAGAAAATGAAAATGAGTTGAAGGGCAATTCAAAATCGGCTGAGTATCCATATACTTGATGTTACAAAGAGACATTCAACTCTCCTGGAATAGCACACTGTCATATATGGAAAGAATATTGCCAAAAACTTCTTGCTTCGTACGACCCCCATTGTGCGAATTCTAAAGTAACATTCTTATTATGTTGCGAAATGACATCATAGTCACACTGCATGTAAGCTATTAAAAACCATTTGAAGAAACTAACTAAAAAAAAGCATCAGCGCCTCTACAGCTCTGCCTCCGATCGTAAATTACATTAATCTCACGCTAAGAAGCATTTGAACCATCTCGAATGAAAATGTTGACGGTTTAAAAAAATTAAAGATGTAAGTTAATTCTTTCTATACCTCTTATTCCATATACAAATTGAATTAACCAAGGAGACTTAACACATTTTTCTGGCACACTCCGCTATATTATTCACACTAATCACTTTTCGACCCCATGATTCTTACACCACGCTTCACTATTGGTCACCATATTTTGATCCAGTTTAGAGTCTACTACCAACATAATAATATCACTACCATCTGCTACAGAGCTTCCCTTGATCCTATCATAAGCCTGTTGCAGATCCATAAAACCTAAATACCATTTATTCTTCTTTTACCTTATTTTCTCAATCATTTGTTTCAATGTAAAGATTTAAACCACACATCCTCTACTACTCCTAACGCATCTTGTTCTGCAACCTATCAGCTCCTTCATTACTCTAACGATGTCTTTAGACCAAATAACCCAGCAGATATATCTTCCCATAAGTCCTACAGTTACCTCTTAAATAAAGGACTATTACTGCTTAACTCCAATCCTCGGAACTATGAATTCCACCATAAACGCTTATTACACAACTTTCCAAATCCAATCAAATCACCATCCCGCCTCCGTTCTTGATCCATTTCACCATAATTTCATCTATACATGCAGATTTACCATTCTTCAAACTTTTTCATTCTACCCATTACCGTCCTCCTTACTAAATAACCTCATCCCCCAAAATACCTATTCTTTCTTGCATTAAACCCACACACATCACTATACCCGATTCTTCTTACTCGCCAATGGTTAGGCAAATCTTTCGAAAGTGCTTCCTTGCCACACTCCCTCAATCCATTTCATCACGTTACGAAAGCACCATCTTATTCATCTAAAAAGATTCTCTTACTCTTATTCTCATCCTTTCTCGCTTCCTTCCAGAAAGCTTCCTATCCCATTGTAAGTCCCCACATTCATCCTCCTTCCAACTGTACATTTACCTCATTTTTTTCCCTCCTACCTAATGCACCTTTTAGTATTCCTTTTTTTCCTCTTATATAATTCCAAACATATTCTTTTGAAACCTCATTCATTGGCTTTTGGTACACTCAACCACGCTTTTTTTAATCTTTTAAGAACTGCGATCACCTATTCATTCCATCCACTCTTCACGTGTTAACATCTTTCTTCCACTTTAAGCACATCACATGCTTCTTTGCCGCTTACAGACTGTTTTTTCTTCATTGCTCCCAGATTTGTTCAGTTTCAACTTGTTACATTCAAACTGATTTTTACTTGCGAGCGCTCTCTTAAATACCCTTATTACCTTGTTCACTTAACTTAATTCTACCCTTAATTCAACCCACTTCCTTCCTTTACTATTTTCTTTCCACCACACTGCCCAACCTCTTTAACATGAAACAAACAAAACATCAATAGATTCTCATCCTGAACCCCCTCACTGATTTTAACATCAACATCTCCTTCTTCACTGAGGAATTGGAGGCTATCGGGAAAATACGTGATATTGATTTTTCTGAAATCTAGATAGAGAGATATGGTATATAGCAACGAAAGGTACGAAGGTAAACTTACGAGAGGGAAGGACGTCAGGAGTTTGGAAGAGTGTGAACAGAGAAAAGCGGTAGCTTGAAAAGATTAGAGCATGGTGATGATGAAGAGGAAAAGGAAAAGAAGAAAGATGGATGGGTTTGATGGGTTCAAATAATTGGGAACGGAATAGGAGTAGTGGTGTAATGAAGAATAGATAGGAAGATGAACATGTTTTTCTACCTTTGGTTTTTGTTTTTGGTTATTGTGTATCTGTAGGGTTTTTGTTGTTATGGTCATGTGAAGGAAAAGTGAATGGATGTGGTTTGTTTGGATCAGGTGTATGGGTAAGAAACTTGAGTGAAAGAGAGAGGGAGAGAGAAGGATACAAGATTGATATTTTTATTTGTTTTTCAGTTTGGGTATTTGGGAAGAATGACAAAAAGGATAAGAAGTTTATTGAATCCGTGAAAAAGTTTTATTTGTTAGTGCCCGCGTGGACCAAGTCCGTATAAAATTTGTTATTGTTTATATAGTGTAATAATTATTTATTTCTTTACAGTAATCATATTGTCTAATGGATTAAGTTATATTAATAGAAATATAAAAGGGACTGTTTAAGTGAGATGGAATAACGGTTATTATGAATTCTTGTGTTGTTGAAGGAACAATTAGTTATTATGGATTTTTAAGGATTATTGGGGAAACTGTTAACTTTAGTTGGAGAGGTGGCTCAACTTGGCCAAGTTTCGATGAGCTGAGGAGGAGACTTAATTTTAATATTTAATGCAAATAATCATATAATCTAATTAATTAATAAGTACCGATTAGTATTTAATTGTTACAAGTTAAATTTATTTACTTCATTTACAAGATATTTGTTTCTCAAACCTTTTTTCTGGGAGGATTACATTTGGTTGTAGGTGAGTATTGCTATTGATTATAATTGTTTTATACTAGAATGCACGCATGGAAAGAAATCTCATATTTACGCAAAATTACAATACTATACATAAATGAGTGGTTTTGTGTGACCAATCTGAGAGAGTTTGAGGAGTATTAATAAAGAAGATTATGATAGGGGTTTAAAGGATTGTTATGAGGTAAAAAAAGATAGAGGAGTGAAGTTTATGTTTCTCGGATTGAATAATGTTAGATGATGAATAAGCCTTGAGAAAAGGTCTGAGTTTACAAATATTTCAGGATATATTTGGATGAAAAGGAATGGATGGTGCAGAGTGTTATAATAAAGTGTGATGCAGAAGGTGGTGGCAATTAATCGTTGTGATGTAAATGCGATACGAGTCATACTATGAGGGTATGTTTTTTAATAATAATATAATGTTGAAAATTTAAAAAACACAAACGAATAATTTACTAAGATATCGTAATTAATGTCGAAAGTCAAATTGCTATAATAAACGGAAGTAACGAACACTTCGTTACTTTTCTTAAATCGGAACTACTTTTTCCGAGTACCGGAGTAACGATAACGGAAAACTTTGAGTAACGTGCCCACCTCTTATAATATATATATATATTATAGGTATACTATAATACTTATTATAAATTATATTATATATATATATAACTACTATAACAATTATTAAATATTATATATTATACTATATTATGTATTAATAATGTAATAAAAATAATAATAATAATATTATAAAATATAATATATAATAATAATGCTTTGTGAGAGGAGAAGAGAGGAGAGGAGAGAGAGAGATGGAGAGAGGAGAGATTAAAGGGAGGGAGAGAGAGAGAGGAAGAGAGAAAAGGAGAGAGAGAGAGAGATAAAAGATAAAAATATTAGGGCTTCGAAATATAAATATTATGAAGCCTTCTTTGAAAGTAAGTAAAACTTTCTTTTCCTAATAAGTTCATAAATAAGAACTAAGAAAAAAGAAGTTTTTTTTTCTGCTATTTTTTATTGCACTGTAAGAATAAAAAACGTCCTCCATTTAAAAGGATTTTTTTTAATGCCAGAAATTGAATTTTTAAAAATATTTATAAAGGTTATTTTTTTTCTTTTTATTTCTTTCTCTAAAAGGAAAAGTGAGAAAAAGAGCAATTAGAAGTAAGGAGTCCAACATGTAAAATAAATTTTCCATCAATTTTATTTAATTCTTTATTCTATTATTATGCATAAAATAATTTTATGCGAAATTCGGTTATATAAAATAATATTAGGCGTCTTCGCAACTGTCGCAACTTTTGTGAGATATTACTCAGGTATCATCTCAACCTATCATAAAGCATTTTATAGATTCTCGCTTCCTCTATATATAAATAATATATATATTATAATATATATATATATACATATAATATCTATAATATATATATATTTATAGATATTATAATTCAATGGTTGAATTTTAATATTTGATATGTTAATGATACTCTATATTCAAGAAATAAATTACATACATACATTCACCCTATATATTATATATATAATATATCTATAATATATTATATAATATATATATATATATATATATTATATATAGTTAAATATATATACATATATATTTATATTTATTCTAATTTATTTAATAAACGAGCGATAAGCTCAGTGTAGCATCATCTAAGCAAAGGCCTGTCCCTAGTTCGCAACTTGTATCGGGGGGAAAATATTTAGTTTTTCTCTCCTTGGGCTTGATTTCGTCTTGCTCGGACGTTAATTGAGTTCACCCCCCCCCCTTCCTTGATTAGGGCTCTGCCCGTGAGTAGTGGTGTTTATCTGCAAAAGATAAAAAAAGATAAAAAAGATAAAAAAGAAAAAAAATACAAAAAATTATTTATGTATTTTCTCAACTTTAATTAATCATTATTCAGGCATTATCTCAACCTATCATAAAACATTTTACAGGCATCTTCTTAACTATCGTAGAGCATTTTACAGGCATCTTCTCAACTACCATAAAGGATTATTTATGTATCTTCACATCTTTGATTAATCAATATTCAGGTATCATCTCAACCCATCATAAGACATGATTCAGGTATCTACTAAACCATCATGAGGCATTTTTCAGGCATCTTCTCAGCTTTTATGCGACATAATTCAGGACTCATCTCAACCGTCATGAATCGTTATTCGCTCATCTCCTCAACCATTACGAGACTTTTTGGCATTTAAAATTTTTTTTTGAGGCATTATTCCGGCATCATCTCAACTTTCATGAAATATTTTTCAGTCATCATCTCTACCGTCTTAGGGCATTATTCAGTCATCTTTTCAACTTCATTATTTTTATTAGTTTTTATGAGGCATTTTAAGGCATCTTAATAACATTTTCTAATGATTTTAACAAATATAAGATTAGAAGTTAATCAATCTTTTTCTGAATCAAAATGACCAAATAAATTTTTGCATCATTTACGAAATTAAATTTCTAAAAAATATGAATAGAAATGAAAAGTAAATAAATAAATAAATGAACAAATATATAAACAAATAAATAAAACACAACAAATAATAATAAATAAATAAATAAATAAATAAATAAATAAATTTATTATTTAATAAATGTTTTAAAGGAAAAATAATTGGAAGAAAAATCTGAAAGTTATTTAAATCTTCAGTTTGATTCTTGAAAGATTTTTGAATGGAAATTTATTGATGGTAAAGTTTCATTACAGTGTGAATTAATCGAATTTAAATCAATGTAAGAATCTATAATATTATATATTATATATTTATAATATATATATATATAATATATAATAATTTCTATATAAGAACATATTATATAAATTATATTTTATATATATAATTTATTACCATAACAACAAGAATAATAATAATAATTAATAATAAAATGTATAATCACATAAATAATAATAATAATAATTAGAAAATAATAATATAAATATGAATAAATATATAATAATATAAATAATTTAATAAAACTAAATAATAATTAATAATAATAATAAAGAATAGGCTGTGAAGGTCGCTTAAGCCTGTCAGTATAGTGAGAATATAATAAATTTATGAATTTTAAATCTGATTTGGAAAGTAAAGTGACTAAAAATTTGCATAACAAATAAATTCGTAGATTTTTTTGTTGATTTTATTTTTTTTTTTTTTTTTCTTTTTTTATCTTTCAAAGAAATCTTTATCGATTATCTCTTTAATCATTAATTTTTTTAATATTCTTTTCTAATTCTAAGGGATATAAAAAGAGAAATTTTTATTTTATTTTGACTACCATGGGTTTCTTAATTTCTTTTTGAGGATATGTTCAAGATTTGTATATAATACACCTTGAATTAGAATATAAAATACTTCTAGAATACAAATAAGAAAAACTCCTCATTTTGAGGATCTAGGGTCTTAAAAACTGGTGTCAAATTAAGAGATACAAAGGATTCAGTTATTTCAACTTTTGAAAAATTAAATTGAAAAGAAATCTCTCTTAATCGAGTAGTTTGATTTGATTATTATATGGCTAATAGGGGGGCAGGATTGTGACCCAAGGCAGATTGCCAACTTTCCCCTAGAAAATTTATTAGTCATTACTAAAATTCATTACAAGCTATACTGAACTCCCAGAAATATTCACTATTTACTTCAAAGATTATGCAAGTCTACTTTATTACTATTATATATATATTATTATTATTTATTATTAATTACTTATTATTTATTTATAATTATACACTCTCGATCTAATATATATATCAAATATTATCTATATATTATATATCAATTAAATTATTAATTAATATATCATTAATTATTATTTATAATATTATATTTTATAACAAAATTTCTTATATATTACAATCTTATAACATTATGTTATTATTTTTTACTATTTATTATCCTCTTATTATTAATTAGTTATTATTATTATTATTGATTATTATTATTGATTTAATTTTATTATTATTATATTATTATTCTCCTTATTATTATTATCTATTTTAATATTTTATTATTATTATATTTATTAATTTAAAGTACGAATTCTCAATGACACTAACATTCCACGAATGAATATCTAAAGCTTCCAAACCCTAAAATATTAACGAATCATTTAGTTTTCTATAATTCACAAGGCTGTTATATGATCATTGAAAAGAAGTAAGAGGACATACTAGTTATTTATAGACTCTGGTGACCGAGATTGTGAAAACAATCAGACATATTACAGAGTTTTGAGCCTATACAATTGAATGAATTATTTCAACACTAGATAAATAAAAACATTTTTAAATTACATTTTTATTTAGATTATTAGATATTTAACATTCTCCATTATTATATTTAAGGGCTTAAGGACAATACAATTAAATTTATGCAAAATCTAGTTACTTAAAGATGCTTAATGAAAATAGGGACAGGTAATTTTCAGTTTTGGCCTTCAAGAAGATGTGTTAAAAATTTTAAATAATTTAGAAATATTTCTTTACAGTTTTCTTGTTGTGCTCAGTGATAAAATGTTCATAATATCTTTAATGGAGTTTAAGGCGTGCTGGATAAAGCCCTATCGTCAATCTATGAGTTCGTCGTACATTATACGTACGACTACAGTCAGATTCGCGGAATTGCGAATTGGTTACACGACAATGGTGATTAACTGAGGGGATATCCATTAGTAAGAGAAAGACAGGAGATAGAAAGTTTCTTGTTTTATGGTATAGTTTTAACTGGATTTTGAGTTACTCTGTAGATTATAGTAGAGCGATATAATAATGCGTAATATATGCGAACTATTTATACCACAGCATACAGTTGTCAAGGCAACTGATTATGTTTGTTACCTTAATTACAACTCCTACTTACCCAGACAGTATAATAAAGAATTCAATTGTTAAGAACAACTCAGTATTATATAGTGCTTAATAAATTGTGCTCGATGGGGAGTCATTGATGTGAGTTAAACAAGAATTAAACAGAACCTATTATCAACTGTAAACCACCCTTTAAATTAACGGAGAAATAATAAACAAAACCATCAACAAACTATGTAACTTGAGACAATAGAACAATAGCTCTGAAAAATATTAATTTTTATTTTAAAACTTAAAATGCAAAAGACTTCGATAAAGAGGAAAATGCTTGCGCGGCATTATAACGCCCACATTAAATCTACAAGAAACTCAAAAATCACAGTTAACGTATTACAAAACAAGAAAAACTTTCTTCCGGCTTCTTTACTAAGTATACCCCTCTCGAAGATGCTAATCACCATGTGTAGTAAAATTCGCATTGTCCACGAGTCTGACTTACGCTCGACGTTATCTCCGTTACACGACTATAAGATTGACACGATAGACATACCAGCACCGCTTTAAACCAGTAAAATTATGAACACTTATACCCTGTAAGCACAGAACAACAACCCCCCCTGTACCATGACTCACTCTCTCTAAAATCTCATTTAAAATTATACAATCGCTCCATTGTAGAAGGCCAATCGATAGGTACAGATGACACACATAAGCTTAGGTTATATCAATAACACATTTCTAAACCAGAGCATTAAATAAAAGTCAATGTAATTGTCCGCTTAAGTTAAATAATACATATGAAATTTTTAAGCCTAAGAATTTAGATCTATTTTAAAGTTTATAATTTAAATTTTTAATTATGCTTATTTAAAAAAAATATATTTAAGATCCAACAACTACCTGAGATGTCCGAGGGTTTTCGGAACGAAACCGTCAGGATCTAATAAAATATAGAATATGCCTCTACTTCTCTTTCGTTAATTAATTCTCTAATTAATATTTAAAGGAAACTAAATGGATATCAGAAGAAAATATTTAGGGAGTTGTAAGCAAAATAAAACTATTATATAATTATTATTATTATATATTATTATTATTAGATTATATATTATATTATTATTATTAGACATATTAAATTATTATTATTATATGATTATAATACTATTATATATAAATAATGATTATTATTATTATTTCAGTATTATTCTTATTATTTTATTATCTATTATTAATATGATATATTATTATTAATTATTATTATTATTATTAATTATTATGATATTTTTATTATTTTTTATTATGATTATTTTATTAATTATTATGTGATTATTATATTAATTAATTAATTATATTATTATATAATTATTGTATTTCTATTTAAGATAAGTAAACTTAAAATATATTAATTTTAATATATATATATATATAAATATAATATATATTTATTATAATATATAGTATATATATATATAATATATAATATTTATTAATATATAGAATGGTAGCTACTATATATATATCGCCAATCTCTAGCCTAGCTGCCTATATATACTATATATAGTATATATAAACCTATGTTGTAATGAGTGAGAAAATATAAATAAATACTCTTAAAAAAATACCTTCTAACTAAGAGCTAACAAAATAACAAATAAATATAGTATATAATATATATAATATATATAATATATTACATATATAATAATATACTATAATACATATTATATATATACATATATTATATATATATTAGATATATATAATATATTAACTTATAATCATAGCATTAATTATATTTCCATTAAAATGACTTAACTAGGTTAAAGTATTAACTGAAATTTCTCTCCTATAACTGACAAGAATTCCTAATCCAGACACCGGAAAGGAAAAACTGGCAGAGGAATCGGACCTCAATATAAATACTATCTATTCGTACAAATGATATCAATTTTATGTAGGTTGTGAAGCAACGGGCGGGGGAGCCAGCGGCTGCAGGTGCGGCGAAAGGATGAGGGAACATCAGAAGACACGAGCGTGGGATCGTTATATATGCACAATACTTATTCATGAACATCCATAGATACAGAAACCCACGCTCTAATCAAACATTTTCCATTGTCATAGCTATTATCCGAAGAAGACTCACTATTTTAAAAATATGTTTTGCTTCTCGGATAAATATTTCTTAGAGGAATGAAATACAAAGGGTGTTGTCAATATACAGTAAAAATGCATATACCCAATAAATAACAATATGAAAATAGAGGAATAAGCTCTTTATAATATATAATATAATAAAAGTTAATATTTCATTGATTAACTATATTATTATATACGAACCTAACTAAATATAATATAGAGCCGTTAATATTATACATAGTATATATAGTAACCATTCAATCAGGTACGTACTCGTAAAATATATTACTAATATATAGATCTAAAAAAACATCTATAATATATAAATACACCAATAAATTAAGGGAATAGATATATATCATATATATATTATCTCAGCAGGGCAAGGGCCAGGGCCAGAGGCAAAGTTGTTTGGTTTAAATCAACATGATTTTTTTCGTTTAAACCAACCAAAAAGAAACAATTTTTTTTTTTTTTTTTTAATTTTATTTTTATTTTTTATCAAAAAAAGATAATAATAAATAGGCTAGTCAATGAAAACAAAATAATGAAGGCTAATCATTCTAATTATATATTTAGATTAAAAAAAAAAAATTAAATAATATTAAATTAAAAAATATATTTAGGATTAAGAATAATGTTAACAATTTATTAATTTAAAAAAAAAAAAATTTATAACGTCAAAAATATTATAAAACAATAATCAAAAACTAATCCCCTTTTAATTATTTTTTCCTATGAGTTAGAAAAATACTATATAAAGATGATAAAGTAAAAAAAAATATATATCACAGAAGTATTTATCGAAAGTGATATTTTGGAAGAGGAGAGTATCTATCAAAACCAAATTTCACCAAAAACTTAAAAATATATATTACATACAAACAGCACATATAATATATTATTTATATTTTTAAATTTCAAATTGATGATTTAAAAAAAAATTGTGTTAAAAACTATAGTTTGAGAAAAATGTTTATTGACAAAATTTAAGATAAAGATCATTGAAGAGTTTCTTTATGTAATATAAAAATATGAGATAAGAAGATTCACAATTTACTTATTATAGTATTAAAATATTCCATAGTATAATAATAAAGCACAACGAATATGTGTAAAGTAATTATATATTATAGTAAGATAAATAAAAATTAGATAATATGAGAAAAATACATTTAAATACTAATAATATATAAAGTACTCATATATACCCATATAATAGAATACTTAATATACAGCCTAATAATAACTTAATATATTAATAATCATAAGATATAAATATATTACTATATATAATGGTATAATCACTATATAGGTATAGGTTTTAATGATATATACTATTTATAAAATATATAATATTATAATATAATTAAAAATAGTATAATCAATACAGTATCGGTTCTTTATGATAGACAATTGAAATTGGAGTATGAATAATTGTATATATTATATATTAATATAAAATTATATATATATCGTATATATAATACAAATTATATATAAAATATATATATATATATTTAATAAAGACTACATTTATTATAAAAACTTTGTTGGGAAGGCTTGGCCATACATGATACTCAATTGGGGATTACTGTTAAAAACTTAGAATTATTAATGCATTTACCAAATGTAAATTTTAAACAGTTATATGACTCTTATAAAGGAAAATAGAGAAAAGAGAATTGTACAAATACGATTATGAACAAAGATTTAGCAAGAACAAATTTGCAATTTAAGAGGTATATTAAATATTAATAGGTATATTAAATCATAACATATTTTTACTACACTACTACTAACTACTACTATACTACTACTATATACTACTACTACTATACTACTATACTACTACTACTAACTATTATTACTACTATACTACTACTACTACTATTACTACTACTTACTTACTATTACTATTACTTAACATTCAGCATTAATCTCTCCAGCTACAGAGTTAAAAACAAAACTATTATTATTTTTATTTTTTTTTTTTTTCTAATACTTACTACTCGAATAATAATACTAATAATAATATATAATACTATAATAAATAATAAAATACTAATAAAAATAATAATAATAAAGAATGAAAGCTCTAATATAAGTTTTCCAAACTGCTACTATCTACCCTACTACTGCCTATTACTGGCTACTGACTACTACTACTAATAATAAAACAAGTTTAATAAATATAATAAATAAATAGAAACAAATAAATAAAATCAATATAACGATAAAATATAATAAAACAACTAATATAATAAGTAAATAATAATAACTAATAGATAAATAATAATAATAATAATAATAATAATAATCAAATAATAATAATAATAATCAATGATAATTATAATTGATAATCAGAATAATAATAATAATAAATAATAATAATAAATAATAAATAAATAATAATAATAATATAATAATAATATAATAATTAATAATAATAATAAATAATAAAAATAATAATCAATAATAATAATAGTAATAATAATATATAAATAATTAATAAATAATATAATAAATAAGATTAATAATACTAATAATAATAAATAAAATAATAATATAATAATATAGATATAATAATAATATATAATAATAAATTATAATAATAATAATTATAATATAATATAAAAGATATATCATCGTAGCGTCATTGAAAATAATTTTAAATAATTACATCAGTTGAATAATAATAATAATCAAAAATCATTAATATAAATCAAGAAAATAATAATAAAATAATCAATAATAAATAATAAAGTGAATAAGAATAATAAATATGATAATATAATACATAATAATATAATAAATAATATAATATAATAATAATAATAATAATAATAATAATAATAATAATAATAATAATAATAATAATAATAATAATAATAATAATAATAATAATAATAATAATAATAATAATAATAATAATACAGAAAATATATTCTCTTTTAATCTCCTTAAACAAATTTTTAGTATTTAATATTTACATTCTCAAAATGTTTAATTAAATTTAAAAATAATCCTTTAAATAATTTATTTTATAATAATAATAAAAATTCTAAATAATCTTTTTTGCAATAAAAATTTAAATAAATAAAACAATATATTTAAATACTGAATATTATATTAGTTAATTAGTTATTAATAATAATAAATTGCTTTTATATATTAAAATTTTATTTTAACTGACCAATGTATATATATATATATATATATATATTATACTATATATATATATATATATATATATATATATATATATATATATATATATATATATATATATATATATATATATATATAATATATAATATATATATGTATGTATATAAAATTATAGTAAGTAATTTTATTTTACTAAATACAAAATTTTTAAATATTATAAGATATATTAATATATACGTATTATATATATATATATAATATATATATATAGTATTATACACGTACTATATTAGTATTAGTATAAGTATATATTATATATATTATACAATATAGTATATATATATAATATATAGGTATATATATATATTATATATTCTTTATATATATATATATTATAGTATAGTACATATATATATATATATATACATATACGTATCTTAAATTTATATAATATAGTATTATATATATAATATATATTACTGGCCATTTTTCGACTTTTAGAACTCATCCCCAAAAATGCACAATCCTTAATTGTTTATATTATATACCATTGCAGACTACCATTCCTACCACAGAGGGGAAACATCCCTTCAACTATTAATCCTCATCACAAAGCATAAAAGAACTCTAAAATCAGGACGGGTCTTCCGTCAGCAACTACGGAAACCTCCCGTTATCCTACGACATATTCCAGAATGACCACCCTATCCCTAGTGACAATTTTTTCAATATTAAAATCTTTTAAATTCAACGAAAAAGGCCGATATCGAATCTACTTTAAAAGAGTTATTGAACATCTCTCATTAAAAATTTGTTCTTCGAACTACAACAGTTTACGTATGTATGTATTATGTATGTATGTATGTATGTATGTTATGTATGTAAAAAAGTATGTGTGACGTAATGGCAATTGAAAATGTAAATGTAATGATGTTAAATGCAATTCACTATGTATGAATATACCCGGTATAATAACTATAATCATATTATTATATTATTATATATATATAAATATAATCAATAATATAATATTATATATATAATTATAATATATTATATATATAATATAATATTTAATTTATATTAATATAATCATACAGTTTACTATATTATATATATATTATCATCTAATATCCTAAGTAGATGCTTATGCTAAGAAAGATAGTTCTGTCTAAGATAAACAGAAGAAATCGATTCTTCAAGCAGGGAACGACGTTTTTAAATGTGAAAATTCAATACATAATGTTATTGAATTAAAAAAACAAAAAAAAAAAGATACAAGAAAAAAAAAGAAAAGATAACTACAATATAATATATT
>JABUQX010089468.1:0-2500 GCA_015478945.1 Trachelipus rathkii | reverse complement strand
TCTGAATAAAGGACATAAGAGCTATCTTGCTTAATGAATAGATTTCGAGAAAGGGCAATCATGTATAGCCATTAATTCTGCAGTCAAAATTGAAAGCACAAAAAGGGGTAGGGTATGGAGAGGTTACGTCAGGAAAGACAGTAAAAAGCACGTCCAAACTGTCACCGTGTTTATATTTGCTATCAGTAATACACTGGAGTAACCATCACGTGAATTTCGGAATAGCTGGAATGCTTCCTTTTAACATAGCAGCACAAGGTGTGCTAATTGGAGAGAAGTCAGGGACCAGCATGATGGGCTAAGCTCGTAATGAGTTAGCTAAAGGGCAACACAATCGTGATAATAGAATGGGCAGCACCTTTTTCAAAGAGATGTTAAGAAATAGTTAGTATGCTATAAACTGGTGCTTGCAAATGGCCAGGTAAGAGAGAATTCTAGGCATCTCTCGCAGAATCGGGGTATTAGAGCAGATGGTATTGAGGTTTGAAAGTGCAGGTAACGTAGCGCATGATGTATTTTCGATCGAAAACGAGTGGATGCACATCAGATCAATTCAAAGCTCACACAATTGGGCGACGATCGGTAAGGCCTACAGTGGAGATATCGGCACCTCGTTTGGATAGGATCTAGCAGATTTAGTAGAGTTAGGAGGTCTGCCCATACGGTCAGCGCACTATATATATATAATATTTATATAGTTCTTCTATACGTTAGCGTCCCATAAATCTTATCTTGTCTTTTCGGTGATCTTTTTATTTGAATCTAACTTATTTTATTATTATTCCTCATTTTTTATATAGCCCCATTATTTAGAGCTAGACCATATAGTAATTATATAGTATAATTATTTATATATATATACTAATATGTAATATATTAGTTTATACTTATAGTATATAACTTTTCATGCAGCGTATTGACTATATAGTTTAAATATTTAATATCATTATATAATTTATTATTATTATATTTATATTTTTAATTATATTTATTATATTTATAATATTATATTTTATTATATTTTATGTATTTAATATAATTATAATATAATAGTTATTTATATATATATAATATTTAATTATATATATACAATGATTATTTTTTATATATTTTATTTTATAATATTAACAATAATTATTATTTACATCATTTATAGTGGTATTGATGTATAGATGATATAATATAGATAAGTAATTATATTTTATTGAATATAAGTATATTAATATATATATACAATATAGTATAATTATATGTAATTTATAATAATATATATTTAATGTTTATATATATGTAATTGTTTTATTTTATATTATAATATGATATAGATTATGTATAATGTATGTATAGTGTATGAATACCTATATATAATATACCTAATATTACACTATATATATTACTAGAATATATATCCCTTATAATTAGTTTTACCTTTTTCGGAGTAGATTAGTTAATTATTCAACCTATTATAATATAAGTAGTATTATGTTACCTTAGTATATTAGTATTATGTTAACTAGTATTATATAATATTTGATAAGTAAGTCGTTATAGGGTCTATTAATTAGTTATAAGGGTATAAAGATTTAAAATAAATGGAAGGGAGTGTGCTATATGTTTTTTTTATTCTATGTATGAAAGAGATATGATATTCCTTAAATGAATATGAAACCTCTAGAATGTTTAAGATACTCTAATATTTTACCACGACTGCACAATATATAAATCATATATATGATAATATAATATATATAATTTATAATATTTTTAATTGTATTTATTTTTAAATATATCGTAATATTTTATTTTATGTATTATATTATATATGTATTTATAATCATATATTGTTTATTAGTACTTAGAGGAGGAGTGAGAGATTTTTGATATTTGGCCTTGAGGCGAGAGGTTAGTAAGTTGCTGGTGAGGTATATTTTTAACTTGAACTTACTAGGATAATTAACTTTTATCACACACTTGGAAACATTTCGATAAAAGACTAAATCAAAATTATAATTGTTAAACTATTCTGCAAAAACTGATAAAAAATTTTATAATATGATTTAATAGCTTTGACAATGATGTTGAGACTCTGAGAAATTCTTAGATTATAATAAGTTTTCTTCAAAAAAAAATATATATATAGTAATTTAATATAAATATTATACAATAAAAAATAATCATTTAAATTTGTGGTGATGATAAAGAAAACTAAATATAGTAAAAGAGAATAAATGTGTGTAAAAAATACTTTATTTATTGAATTAAATAAAAAGGTTAATATTTTGAGAAATAGCTACATAATTTACAGTAAAAGTTTATATTAAAGTTATTGTATGATGCTCCTTAGTTGGTTATTTAAAAGACTATTATAAGTATAACTCAGTTGAAAGATATATTTTCAGTGTATCATTTAAAAGGTGGTACCTGACGTAAGAGCAGATAGATATATTTATATCTGAATTAAGAGTTTCTTTTAACATTCCTCCTCCCTCTGATCAATATA
>JABUQX010089467.1:27500-35497 GCA_015478945.1 Trachelipus rathkii | reverse complement strand
ATCGTTGATGATTTGAAAACCGTTTTCGCGATTTTATCATGAAAAAAATAGTTTTATTTTACATCTTTTACTTCAATAACATATATATATATATATATATATATATATATATATATATATATATATATATATATATATATATAAATATATCTACACATATATAAATATATATATATATATATATATAATAATAATATATATATAATATATACATATATATATATATATATACTCTATATATTTTATATATATTATATAATATATATAAGTAATATATATATATATATATATCTATATATGTATCATATATATATATGCTACTTCTTTCTTTCTTCTCTCGGTTTTTTACTAGGTCCTGCTGCTATATATATATATATATATACACATATATATATATATATATATATATATATATATATATATATATATATATATATATATATATATATATATATATATATACTATATATATATATATATATATATATACTATACCTATATATATATATATATATATATATATTACAGTTAACCACCACTGAATGAGCAGTTTTCAGGAGGCGGAAGATAAGTATCAACAAAGAAAAACCACCCAGATTCCCACCCTAAGGCCGTCTCTCGAGATGACCGCAGACGTGGACTACAAGAAGGAAGATTGAAATATGGTTGGGCAAGAAGAACTACGAGGTTCCACCACTGAGAACAAGTAACTTGGGAAGAAAGTCTTCTAACAAACATTCTTGGGTTATGATATCCTGCAAAAATATGCAGGCAGAGCCTTTATTGCAGAGGCAAGCTTTGCAATAAGATGGGTGCGAGGTGGTAACTCCCCTGAAGGCATCTACTAACTGTAGTACCTATAGAGAAAGGGAATAGTGCCCAGCGTAAAGTCTGCAGAGATAGAGGTCAAAGAGGTTAGAAAGTGAGGGGACAGTTTATTGGTGCTTGAAAAACTTGGGCTCAGCCCTACTCAGCCAGAGGACTAGGTCAGAGCCCCCAAATGTGAGAACAGTACTCCATACAAGGGGCGAATAAAGGCCCTTATACAACTGGAGTAGCTGTGCAGAAGAAAAAAATTCCCTCAACCTGAACAGAACTCCCAGTTTCTTGAGGCTACCTTAGCAACCATTGAAATATACAGTTTCAAGACAATTTATTATTTTATGTTAGACCAAAGGAGTGTTGCATGTTGTTCACGGGAGAACGTTAGAACAAATCGAGAAGGAAATACCAGGAGGGATTAGGAGGTGTTTTAAAGGAGATGTAGAAGTTGAGTTTTTAAAGAGGACACAATTATCGGAATGCTGAAGACGAGAGGCAACTCTAAAAGCAAAAGAGGGAGGAGTGGAAGAATGGAAAGTTGAGTCATCGGCATAAGAGTGAACAAGTTGGAAGTACAGCTGAGGAGATCGTTGATGAAAAGTAGAATAAAGTTGGGATAGAACAGAACCTTGCGGAACACAACAATTAACAGGAAAGGAGGAAAGAAGGTCGCTCCATCTACGAGTGGTGACTAACAGGTGATCGGAGAGAAAATAGATAGTAAGAAAGAGGGGAGGAAACCCAAAGGAAGGGAGCTTGAAGAGCAGTCCAAACCCGGTCAAAAGCTTTGGAAATGTCAAGCGCCACCACGCAAGACTCCCATGGTCCCTAAGGGATGAAGACCATAAATCAGTTAGATAGGAAATTATGTCACCAGTTGACCTCTCGAACGACGAAAGCCATACTGATGATCAGAAATGAGACTCCAGATGATCCGGGAAATGAGAGTTAAGAAGAGTTTCAGATTTTAGATAGAATGAAGTGAGAGCTATACGGCGATAGTTAGAAGAGCGGCTGCCTTTTCGGGATCGGTTGGACATATGCGCGCTAGCACTGAGGAAAAGTATTAGTATTAAGGCATAGAAGTTGAACGAGGACAGGCGCCAGCTCAGAAGCACACTCCCACTCTCAAAACTACGGGGAGGAATCTGTCGGGCCACTTTCATAGATCTCAGGATCCCATGCACATGATCATGTGTAATCACAGGTAAAGTCATAGGCTCACAGGAGAAGGGTAGGAGGAGGATGCCAAAATCGTCAGGAGTAAGATCAGAAGAAGAAAAGGAGGCCGAAGAGATTGACCTTGAAGAAGAAGGAGAGTTAGCAACAGAACCGTCAGAGCGAATAAGGAGAGAAAAGGAGATTTACAAATGTTGTTAGAGATGTTTTGGCAAGGGCCCAAGTACTATCAGTGAGAACCAAGCTGTTGTCGCACTTTTTTTAGTGAAAGTGCGCTTAGCCTGTCAAATAGTATCCCAACGATTCCGAGCAAAATGAAAATTAGTAAGAGTGATGGAGAACGAGAGTTTTCCATGCCCGATACGCAATGTCTCTCTGGGAGTGGCGCGGGGCTAAACTCCATCAGACCCATAGTTTTTGGGAGAAAAGATTTGTTGAAGATGAATGAGACACTCATCCATCGGCCGGTAACCCCCACCACACCATGTGACGACATACGAGTCAACGGGAGGACTATTCAGAGTAGTTGGCAAAAAACAACAATTTCCTGATGCTTGATTAAAGTGCCATAAATGCGTTTGGGACATCAATTGGGGCACCTTTGGAGAAAAAGTATTATATTCAAGAGCGCTGGGTGGTCCAGAGGGTTACCAATAGGAGAAGAGAGCATGGTGGCTTGTTTATGGCGGAAGGTAGCGGTGAAGCATAAGTCAAGCGTATTCAAAAATTGGTTAGGACGATCTGGAATATTGTGGGTTCATAACCAGTCGTTAGTACTGAATATTTTGGCCTCCTCCCCGCCTGCATTGAGAGGAGCCCAGCCACTCAGTGTGGTGTACGTTAAAATCCAATATAGGATCTCAGCATTTGGATGGGAAGAAATATAAGAGTCTCATGAGAAGTAGTAAGATAGTCAAAGACATGTGAAAATCTGTTCCATTAGAGGGGGTGATAGCAGAAAACACAAGATAATATTAGTGGTAGGGAGAAAAGATTTAGCCTACAAACATCGAAGTTGAGATTCAAGATTCTCGAGTTTCCCGGGAGGGATATGTCAAGCTTCAAAGGTGTATTACGTTGAGTCATTTAGGAGAAAAAACTATATCAACATAGGTCGCAAATCGGATGAGGCTAGCGAGTTATGGCGTATTATCGAACAAAAATAAGTATGCAAATTGTGAACTTTCGTTACAAAATTGTTAGAGTGTAGTACAGAAGGCATGTTAATAAGTGGAAAATGTTATACCAACATAGGTCTGATTCTAGAGAGGTAACGAGGTACGGGTTGATGAGGTAAGATAATATAAAATCCGAAAGAACACCTTTTATTTCACAAAAATTAGAATACGATGAGTTATGATAATAATACATGAGAATCTGGTGTTTTTGTTAAAAATGATCAGCCTGAATATGATGGCATGCAGATTAGATATATGGTTTGACGCATTCTCCAGTATTTAAGGATTCAGCCAGATTTCATCTGCAACATTAAATATTATGTGTTAATTCGTTTCGATTATTATCAAACATCACTGCATAGACAAACTCTTTCATGTGTCCCAAATATAATAATCTGGAGTTAGGTCAAGTGATCAGGCGACCAGACACCTGGTTCTATCGTGATCAATCCAGCGGTTTAGATATGTTCAGTCAAGCTCACACTATGCGGTGTAAATGTGCGGGTTGCCCGTCGTGTTGCAGGTACATTGCAGCTCAGTTGCCAGATCTCAAAAGGGTGGTAGTTTAGACTTACTCGATTTTTCCGATACACTTCCTGTAGACAACCATCAAACACACGTGGATGATAATGTTTCTAATGATACCACACCACACCACACCACACCACACGTTCACAGATCGCGAGTGAAGTTTGCTTTTCAATGGTAGCATGAATATATTATTGAGCCCATTCATGATTATTCCTACTCTTAATTATTAATACCGTCATGCAAAGGTCCCTGGCTCATCGGTAAATGGAAATGCTTCTCGGATATTTCAGAATCAGTAAGGAATACCCTCAGAAAATTGTTGATGTTAGTCCATAGTCGTCCTGTTGAAGATATTGAATTCTTTGTACATGACAAGATCTCTAAACCGTCGGAAGTGTGCAATGTTCTCCACACAGTAGTGCGAGGGATTCGAAGACGCGCAGAAATTCTGCGGGTGCTAAGTCTGGGACTGCGTTGTACCGTCTGAAGGATATCATCTACGTGTTCTAGTCGAACCTCGCTTTCGCAGATAGTTGAAGCGATCAAGAATTTCTCAGTCGTCTGTGCTCCCAGATATCGTTGTGGGAAAGGACAATGCGTTCTCCAGCACGGAAGCTCTCGCGTTACCATTATAAAAGCCGTAAATGTAATGTATATCTGCATATTCTACATTCGTAAACGTGAAAGGCATGTGTAAACTAACCACAATGTTCACCTACAGATGACAGTAACAATGACTAACACTCTTTAGCAACCGTATTCACAGTCTACTCTTTACACCTGTGTGATCGTTTCAAAGGTCTCGTTACTGGAATTTGAAAACGATGGTTCATTTAACAGCTATTTGTGTTTGTCATTAAGCCATAATAACCTTTCGATTCCGACTATGTTGATACTAACTTTTTCCTTCAAATGTCATACGTTATACATCTTTCTTGTTTGATATATTCCTCTCGGGACACCTATATATATATATATATATATATATATATATATAACATATATATATACGATATACTTAAAAAAAAAATATATATATATATATATATATATATATATATATATAAATGACCCATATATATATAATTATCTATTCATATATATATATCTCTTTACTTTATATATATACTGTAATATATATATATATATATATATACCATATACCTTTTAAATCTTATTATATATATATATATATATATGCTACAAACTCTTTCTTTATATATATTATATATATATATATATATATATATATATATATATATATATATATATATATATATACTATATAATATATATATATACCAAATATATATATATATATATATATATATATATATATATATATATATGTATATATATACATATATAACTAACTGTATATATATATATATATACTATATAATAATATATAATAATATATATATATATATATATATACTATATATATATATATATATATAACATATATATATATAAATTTGAGTGTACCAGATCTAGGATCCTGGTTGGATTCTACCAGAACTTTTTATAATGTTTATTTATATAAAATATATATATATATATATATATATATATATATATATATATATATATATATATATATATATATATATTCTATATATATATACTATATATATATATATATATATATATATATATATATATATATATATATATATATATATCTATATGACAGACTTTAAGTTTCATGGTACAGATAAATGTTTGTTTGTTTTTACTTTTCATACATTAATAAACATATGATACAGGCAATTAAAAGAAGATAGGAACAGAAAAGATACCCAAATATGAAAATAATCAAAAATATTGCTAAAGTAAGGAAAAACGTTCATTTGTCATGAAAAAGAAAACTCCTTTTAGTGTAGCAATATATGAATTTAATGTAAGGTAAATAATAATAATGTTTTTGGTGGCTCCACCATGTTATATTATATGAATTCTGTGTGTACAAACCAAAATATATCACAAGCTTCTAGACAGGGCGGTAACCCCAGCCAAACCTGTTTGGATCGACGACGATGCAGTAAAGCACAACTAACCTATATATGGATCGACGTGCAGTAAATTTCGACTAACATGCATGGATCTACTTGTTCGCAACAATGTTCGACATTTTCGATCAGTTTTGCCTTCAGAAAATATCCGAGACGTCGCTGTGTCGGGCACTTGCAAACGACGTACGATACGTAAAAATATACGATATTTGAATAATTAATGTTTTTGTATTAAAACTTGATCTGTTTATTCTGATTTTGTTAATTTTCTTATATAATTTAAAAAAAAAAACATTTGTTTGCACCATGAAACTTATAAGGACACACATACACACACACACACACACACACACACACACACACACACATATATATATATATATATAATATATATATATATATATATATATATATATATATATATATATACTATATATATATATATATATATATACAACATAATATATATATATATTCTTCTTCACCACCTATATATATATATATATATATATCTTTCTGATGTTTATATATCTATATATATATATATGGCTTAATATTAGATAGACTGACAGATTTGGTTTTAAACTCAAGGTTGCCAGAATTGTCCATTTTATTAGAATTTGTCCTTTTTATTAAAAGTAAATACCCATTATTCGGACAGTTTTCAAAGCAGTTCTTATTTGACCTTTATTGAAAATGGATGTGCTAGACTTAGATTGTATATTTTCTGATAAAACAACGTTGCTAGCATTTATAATGTATTATAAGTTAATTTTAGAGTCTAAAACTTGTGTTTGTGATAAGGAATGTAGTATTTATAATGAAAATTTTAATTTTTATTTCCGGTGTACTAAAAGTAGTATCGAAAGCGATTTAAAATGTGTCATGAAGAGGATTTTTATAACCCCCTGGTTTAATAAAATATATATATATATATATATATATATATATATATATATATATATATATATATATATATATATACTACTCTCACTCTCTCTCTCTCTACTATATACTGTCATGGCTTTAAATACATCATATGAAGATTCATTGGTGAGTTGGAGCGTTACGTCTGGCCTAACAAAAATACATTAGGCCAGATCTTGGGGCTAACAAAATTAGTGGGATTGGAGTCCTACTGAGGATAACGGCTGTATCCATTGGATTTGGGTCTATTGGGACTAACAAGATCCATTGGGTTGGGGTCCCACAGGAGTTATAAGGTCCCATGGGTTAGTTCACTTCTGGGGCTATTGAAGTCTAGGTTAGGATAACGTTTGGTTAGGTGATACAGATTTAATATATATATATATATATATATATATATATATATATATATATATATATACTATACTATATATATATATATATATAGAGAGAAGAGAGAGAGAGAAGAGAGAGAAAGAGAGGTAGATAAAGGACAATTTCAGCAAAATGGAAAAAACTTTAACAAACGCACCTGACAGAATCTGAGTAAATTTTGTAGCGTACTAAATTACGAAATTTTAATATTGGAAAATTACAGAATGCATATATATATAAATATATATATTCATAGATAGATATATATATATATAATAATATATATATATATATATATATATATATATTTATATATATATATATATAACATATACATATAATTTTACTAAGTTTGCAAAAAATATAATACGATAAAAAAATGGAAGGTCAAGACTAATAAGATCTCAACGAAATAAGTTCTGTCAGTCTGTAAAATTGCGCCGTATATAATATATATATATATATATATATATATATATATATATATATATATATATATATATCTATATAACCAACATAATAATAACAACATATGTATATATACTATATGCTAACTATATGTATAATTTGTTTCGTTGAAATTTTTGAAACACTTGTGCAAAAAAATTACTAAATAATAAAATTTAATGTTTTTCTTCACATTTGCCGCGCACAACCTGGAATTTCGAGACGCACCCTGAGGGGTACGCACACCCGAGTATCAAAAACCAGTGCGTTAGATAACGTACCAGTAAATCATTATAATTAAATATATTTCTTCAAAAGGTTCAAAGGTATCTAGTTCGAAAAAGGCCTTCAGATTATAGGTTTTTGCCTACCTTCCTCTTAAAAGTTCTACTAAACTTGTCAGATGAACAATTTAGATCAAAAAACTTATATGCTTTCCAGAGGGTTTAATTTTCCCAATACTCAAGTTGTTAAAAAGATAAAATAAAAATCTTTAAAAAAAGGAAAAAGAAAAAAAAAATAA
>JABUQX010089467.1:0-10000 GCA_015478945.1 Trachelipus rathkii | reverse complement strand
AATCAATGATGAGATTTCGTAAAAAAGGTATATGGGAAAATATAAAGGAGGAAAAATGAATATTAAAAGTTGCACGAGTAGGAGGAAGAAGAGGTTAATGAGCAATTTGAACGCAGGATGAATGGAGACTTACAAGGAAATAGGAAGTTTTTCGGGAAGGAAGTACGAAAGGTTTTGAAAGAGAGTAAGATTAATCTTCATAGAGTAATGATTTGTTGAAAAAGATATGAGGAAAGTATGGAGGGAACACTTTTAAAAGCTGCGTAACATTGGCAATAATGAAGAGATGTCTTTTTCATATGGACACTGAATGTGTGTGCTCTTTGATAAGTGTGTAAGAAGAAATAGGTATTTTGGGATGAGGTAATTAGCATTTGGTGAAGTGGTAATAGGTAGAGTAAGAAAAATGATGAATGCTAAATCAGCAGGTATGGATAGAATATATCATACCCTTATTATATATATATATAATATATACTATATAAAATATAAGAGTAAATATATATAATCATAATATAGGTATGATATATAATATATCACATATTATATTTAATATTATATATTTATATATATATATATATATATACTATATATATATATTATTATATATAATAGGTATATATATATATATATTATATATATATATATATATATATATAGATATATTTTTTTTTTTTATATATATATTTTTTTTATTTTTTATATTAAAATTATTATCTTATATATAATTATAACTATAATTTATATTATACTTATATTTATTATATACTACAAAGTTTTATATATATATATTATCTTATATTATATATATATATACTATCTCTTCATAATTATATATATTAATACTTTATATATATATCTATATGTTATTTTATATATATATTATATATATATATATATTACATATATATATATATATATATATTATTATATATATATTATTTTTTTATTATACTCACAATATATATATATCAATTTTTTATTTTTATATGTATATTTATATCAATTTATAATATATATATATATAATTATATTATATATATATACTATATATTATATTATATACTATATATATATTATATATTACTAAAATACTTATTACTATTATTATAGAATATTATTTATAATTTTTATATATATATATATAGCCTATATACTATTGATTATAGAATCTTTATAGTAAAGTGTTTGTAGAGGGTGTAGTTCCGAATGATTGGATGATATCAGTGATAGTTCCCTTATAATAGGGGTAAGGGAGATATAAGGGAACTGTAGAGACTATAGGGGAATTAGTTTATTGAGTATTGTAGAGAGTATATATACTGGTAGGTTAAAAAGAGTGAGTCGAGTGACTGAGTGGTTGATAGTTTAAGGTTCGTGTACATGTGGAGTAGAAATGGTATAGATATCACCAATTTTAAGAAGTGCAAATGAGTGATAAAGGATAAGAGAGAAAAAAGAACAAATTGATTTAGGTTTTATATGTCATTTGCAAAAGGTTCGTTTCTATGATAAGATTATTAGGAAAGCTCTATGACAGGTATTAGTGATATATGATACTAGTAGTTGCCAAGGGACAGTTTCAGACTGATGGAGAATCGAAGAGAGTGGATAATGCCTTCTTTATATAGTACACTGATGATTTGGTTTTGTTTGACGAATCTGAAGAAAGTTTGAGAGGGTTAGTAAATTGGTTTTGTAGGGTGTGTAAAAAAGGGGATTTGAAAGTAAAATGTAGGATAAGAGTAAGTTATGTATGGTGGGTGAGGGAGTAGTCCCGCAGTGTGAAATCCATGCCTGGATGTGAGCCATACTATTATATATATTATATTATAATTAAGCTTATAGTATATATATATAATATAGTATGAATAAAGTCTATATTATAACAGTATTATATACCTATATATATATTTTATTATATGTAGATATATTATTTACTATTACCTATATATACTACTTATATAATATATAGATATATATATATATATATAGTATGATATACAATAATAATATATATATATATATATATATGCTATTATATATTAATATAATATATATATACATATATATTATATATATATATATATATATATATATATATATATAAAATATATAATTATATTACTATATATATATATATATATATATTAATAGTACTATATATTATAATTATATTATATCTTACTACTATGGGTTCGATAGAACTACTATATATAGTAGTATATATATATAAAGTTATAATATTTAAGTTATTATTATCATTATTTGATTTCTATTATTATATTATTTATATTCATTATAATAATTTATTTTCATTTTGTACATTATTATCTTTAAATTATGCTCCACGTATTATGAGATTATTATTATTGATATTGTTATTACAAATATGTTGAAATTGTTCATATTCTTTTCTAGTGTTGTTTATTCTAAGTCATTATTGTTTGCTATTGTTATAGATAGGTATTAAGTTTGGTTTACTGAATTTGGATTTACCTTTAGTATTAGCATTTAGTATATATATATATTTTTTTCCATTTTATATTTACTTATTATATGTATGTTATTTTAATCGGTTTGCACTTTTTACAAGGGTTTTGCAATGGTGAGGTCACGTGTTCGGGGTAAGAAGGGTGGGGTAGATGTGGACCGGTGCAGTAGGGGCGGTGTTTATCTATATATTCTCTCTAAAGTGTTCTCCGGCCTTTCGTCATCTTTAATATCTGATTGAACTTGTGGATCAGCCACCATCCAATATTTACTCTCTTTCGTAGACCCGAGTCTGGCCATCAGAATTCTCTCTACAAATGTATTGAGTATCTCCTAAACCGTTACTACTCTAATTTTATAATTTCCGACTGCAATGCGCAGAGTCTGTGCGCCGTACAATTAACCATAAACTCGCGTGTAAAACCACACCGTCTCGACACACACTCGTACGAATTCTCCCTAATATTCTCCGATGCTCTTTGGCTTAAGAATCTATCTCCCTACTAATACCATTATCTTGTGTTTCTGCCACTGCTTTCCTAATAGAATAGATTTTCCGGTTCTTTTTAAGTATCTTACCACTTCTCACATGGACATGTTACTCTTCTCCATCCAAATGCCGAGTTCCTCTACTTAGGGGACTCAACGTACACCACATTGAGTGGTTGGGCTCCTATTTCATACTGATCCATGATGGGAGAGGCCAAAACATTTCAGTATTCTCAACGATCTGGAACAGTTTGATTAAAGAAACCTACACACAATCCCCAGATCATTCAACCGAATTCTTTAACACTCTTGATTTAGTGCATTCACTACTTCTCCTTTTCGATTTACAAAATACACCATTTTTTCCCTCCTACCAGTAATTCCGACCACCAATCTTGTCAGTTCTAAACGTATAACACTTTCGCTTCCAGCAGCTCCGTTTTTTCCTACGCGGGAACTTTATGGCGCTTTAATTGGGTTAATTGGGGATGCATTGCGACGGTTTTTCTTTACAAACTATCGTTGAATGAATCATGTCTTTGTTCGGAGAACGCCTCTGCCTTCCTGCTTGAAAAGGTTAGGGGCCTTGATCACGCATGGGTATGAACAGTTCGCATTCATCTTCCACTAAAAGCACTTTCTCCTCATAATCCAGTGGTTCGATGGCTTGTTCTCGTGCCATCCAGGTGCGTGACATTGCGTATAGGGCTTGGAGTGGAAGAAACTCTTTGTTCTCAATATTTACTTCTAGCTAATTTTCGTTCTGCCCGAATCGACGTTGCTAGGGTTATTATTCGACTGCCTAGCGTTGCTTAACACTCCAAGGAAGCTGTGCTGTACCCACGTCTTCTTTGATATTCTTCTTCGAGTAAAAAATTCTGCCTTTGCCAAAAACATCTCAATAACTTCTGGTAGAACTGTCTTTCCTCCCTCTTATCCGTTTTGACGGTTCAGTTGCTAACACCCTGCTGGCTAGTTAATCTCTTCTATCTTTTGATCTTTTTTTTATCTAATTATTTTCTTGGCGTTTCCGTCTCTCCCCTCCTCCTTCTCCATCGGCTCACACCTCTCCTCTAGTCCATCTACCTTCATTTCTCATGATCGGATGGTAATGAAGATACTGAGATCTATAAACGTTCAGGGGGAAGGCCAGTGCCAAGATGGCATTACTCTCGTGTTGTTGAGGGAGTTGTTTTGAGCTTGGAGCCTGTTTTTTCCTCGTTACTCAACTCTTAGTCCTACCTATGCCTTAATAATTAATTGTAAATACTTTTCATCAATGCGTGAGGAAGTGTGCGTGTTTTTAGTTCAGCCTCAATTCCGCAATAGAAGGTAGCCGAACTCTGGATCCTTCTAGTATGTACCATCGGCATCTTCAATTGCGCAACTTAACTATGGTAGTGTGCTGTGTAACTTATATATCTGAAACTATCCTAACTCTCATTTCCGTTTCGATTCATATTAGAATCATTCATTTCCCTGTTTCTTTCCCTGATAATACAGATGCCTGCGAGGTTCAATCAACTAGTAATATCCTTTCCTATCTCACTGACTATTTGGAGTCTTATGCCTTTAAGGACCATGGGAGTCTGTGTAGTGGTTAGAGCTTTGTATATTATCTGAAGCTTTTTGGACAGTTCGGTGTGTTCAGTTATTGGCATGCGTCGCACACCTCCATCTAGCGCCCTCCTTTGGATTTCCCTCCTTCGCTTTGGCTTACTTCTTGTCTAGTTTCTTTCAGATCGTTCTATTTTCAGCTCTTGTTGATTGAGCAAATTCTCTTCCTCCTTTCTTATTTTTCTTATTAAATTGTGGTGTTCCTCAGGTGTCTCTGTATTATCTCCAACTTTATTCCCCACTTTTCATCAACGATCTTTTCTTAGCCGCAACTTCTAACTTCTGTTGTCATCTCTTTACGATCAATCAACTCTTTTATTACCTCAACTGCATATTCAATATGTCGCTCCCTTCGTTTTTATCTAGAGCTTGCCCCTCGTCTACAGCTTTCTGATTCAATTTTTGTCCGATCATTTCCGGCTTTCTCAGCTGGGTATTTAACCTGCAATCTCTCGTGAAATTCCAAACCTCTTTGATATACCCACTTCTTCAGATCCATCTCCCTCCTCTAAACACCTCCCCACTTTCCTATCCCCTTCGATGAGGTCTAATGTCTTACCTGTAAAACAACATAACTTTCATAATGGACAAAAACATTAAAAATAGTGTGAATTGTGTCTTGTGCATCTCATTATCACATTCGTTGCTTAATTAATGTGAGCGTCAAAGAGCTGGGGAATTATGTTATTCTAGATTGAATTGTTATTATGAGTTGAATTTTTTTCTTCTGCTCATGATGGCTCCAGTTATGTATATATAAGGTCTTATTTTGCCCCTTATGGGAATTCACGGTTCCCACATTGAGGAGATCTTGATTCCACCCTCCTTTTCTGGGATAGAGTTGAGCGTAAGGTTAAGAGGCTTATAAACTGTTCCATACTTTCCTACTCCCTTGACCCTCTTTCTCTGCGACGTGAAGTCTGTTTCTATCTCTTTTTATAGGTATTGCATAGGCAGGTTGCTCGAGAGAATTGACCTCGTCTGCATTAGCGTCCAACTCTGCTGCGTCGCCTCGTGAGAGTACAGCAAGAGTGGTGCGATCCCCAGTTATTTAGTATTTCACAATCGAAATGTTATCATAACAGAAAGTGAAGATATGTATGGAGATCTCAAAGGACATCGTATGTATCCGGTACCTGTATCCTTATTTTCCTCTGGCGACCAATATCTGATTTGTTGTGAGATGTGTTGCCTTCTTTATTTTCCCTGCAATTTCAATTCATTCCTCTCTGTTTAATAGATCCCCGAAAGTCTCGCGGACTCCACCTGGGGAATTTCGTCTAGGCAAGGGACAGGGTGGGTTTTACTTTCCATTTGTTTTTTAAGTCTATTTGTTTTTTACTCTTTTGTAATTATTTTATTTAATTATATTTGTTTTCTTTCGCCCCCTCCTTTTGAAAAGGCCCTGCCCGTGAGTGATGATATTATTATGTAAATATATTATATTATATTTATATATTAATATAGTATAGTATATATTATATTATTAATATTATATATATATATATATATATATATATATAATATATATATATATAATATATATATATTATATATATAGGCGAAGGAAAAGCGTGGACTCACTTTACGCCTTGATCATTGTAGTCATTCTTTTCTGTTCGTTGTTATGCTATGCACCTCACACCTAATCGAGGATAGGGAGGAACTAAGAATATATAATATATAATAATTAATTATTATATATATAATATAATATAATATATATATATATATAATATATATATTATTAATATATATTATTTAATTAATATATTATTAATATATCTATTTAATATACTAGAATATTATATATTTATATATAATTATATATAAAATTATTATTTAAAAAATTTTATATTATATATATATTATATATATATATATTATTATATATATATATATATATATTAATATATATCATATATGTATATATAAATATATATATATATAAATTATATATATATATATAATATTATACTGGTAGTATAATTAGCTTATATATATTAATTTATATATAATATATATATATATATATATATGTCTATATTATATATATATTATTTAGTATATATATATATATAGTATATTATATAAATATTATATATATTATATATTATATTATATATTAATACTATATATATAATAAAACTTATAATTTATATATATAATATATATAAATTAATAATATGGCCCCAAATAAAGGTATAATTACCCTTAAATGTAATTATATATAGCCTAATTATAGTATATATATATATATATTATTATAATATATAATATATATATATATATATATATATATATTATATATATATATATGTACTCCATATAATAGATATTATAAGTAAATAAATATATAGAACAAATACTTTATATAATTATTTATATTTTGTATATATATATATGTCTTTTGAGATTTATTAATATCAGTTATTATTATTATTATTGCGATGAACGAATGGATCATGTGATTTGTTATCTCGTGTGGATGTCAATATTTTTTTAATATCTCCACAAGATTGTGGTATGTTGATATCAGTCGGAATGTCTCTATATATTTATTATCATTATATCTCAGCGAATGTGAGATGAGGAATATTTAAGATTATGCTCCAACTCAATCCATACGAATGCCGGATGTTTCCCAATTATCCTACTTAATTATTATTACATTATATTTTATTATCTATTATTAAATTATTTATATTATAAATTATTCTAATTATATTATTATGTATAGTATATAATTTTATTATTTCTATTACTATTGTTATTTGCAATAATTATAATATCTATAATATTATATATTTATGTATCATATTAATATAAAATATCTAGGGTGCAAGTAACGATATAAGATAAAATCTCAGTAGCGAGAAATTTGAGAGATTATTTTACCTTTTGTACATCTAATTTATAAATATAATAAAATTATGTACCTAGATTTAATTTTTGACTATATACATGACTACTACTATGGTGTTAAAGTATAATGTAACTAGTTAAATAGAACGTTTAATGTATCGTAAATTTAATTCGTCGCCTAGGTACCTTACTACTCAGGTATATACTTTAATCACTACATATATATTTAATATATATTAATTAAATAATCCAGCTTCTATATATATATATTAATATTAATTAATATTATTTTAATATTTATTTATATATATTCTCTAATTATAACTATTTTTGAAATCCTATACTTTATCATAATATTTTATTATATTAATATAAATATTAATGTTAAGCTAATATTATTATATATAATTATTCAAATAACATATAACAAGCTTCTATTGTATTCAAGTTAAGTATAATATTATAATTATATAATAATTATATATTATATATATATATATAAATATAGAATATATATATAATATATAATATTAATATTATATATATATATATAATATTAATTATATAATTATGTTTAGGATAGTATAAATTATTAGATAATATTAATTATACAGGTATATTATATATACCTATATATTAATATAGTTTATAATTATATATAAAATAAAATATATATTAATATTATATATATATATTATATATATATATCATTATTTATATATAATATATATATATATTATATAATATTAATAATTTATATTTTTATAATTAATATTTATTCCCCATAACTTATCTTATATATCATCCACCTCTATATATTAATATATACCTCTATATATATATATTATATATAATAATATATATATAATATAATAAGTATTATTTAATATATATATATATATATATATATATATATTAATATATATTAATATGGATATATATATATATATTTTATATATGTTATAAATTAAAACTTAATAATAATATACTGTAAATAAGTATTTAATACAAATAGTTTCTATTAAACTGCAAGGTATACCATCTATATATACATTAATTATAATAAATAAGCTATAATTATAATAAAAGTAATTATTCATTAATATTACTAATTGCGTATATCTGATAATTAAATACTTATAATGTCATTGGTATTAGGTATGATATTTTTGGTTTATTATGAAAAAAATAGGTAGAGTTGTTATGTTGAAGATATTCACAAATAACCCGATATACTTCATAACTGAGTCACACTGTAGTATATATATATAATACTTCACACTTGTATATGAGATATAGGCCTGAATATTATATATTAAATATTTATAAATATAATAAACTTTCCTAAATTTTAACATCTGATCACTCTCCTTAGTGGTATATTTACACTAACGTTGTTGCTCACTAACCTATCTTATTTTATCACATGAGCCATCATTGTTAGATAAAAGATTTTAAAAATGTATGATATCAATATATAGTCTTTATTTCACTCTACATTTAATGACACATAACTTCAATTCTTAGAGTATTATCTGTTATAGATGAGACTTCATCTCGCTCTCAAGATAATATTATATGTATAAATAGTTTTAAATTCAGTAAGTGGATGCTATATTATCCTTGATATTTCATGTGTGCTATCATATCAAAATTAGGTATATAGATTATGTTGACTCATTATATAAGTCTTTGAGTTGTGATGTTGTCATATATAGTTATTTGTATAGTTTGTTACTGTTTGCTTAGTTATAGGTTGTTTATATATTATTAGTTTATATAATGATATGTATATATATGACAATTAGTATGGGGCTAGCCAATATTTCTCATATGAGATTAAATAATTAGGTCATACTACATTGGTATATAATATCTAATCATATTGTCCCAGAGTCACAAAATTAGTATACGGTGTTTCTATTGTTTTATATTATCTCTACGTGTATCACTATTTACGTAGATCTATTCCCCTATTCTTACTAGTACATCAATAAAGATAAACTTATATATAATACATATCTACACGTAGTTAGACATTAGTTGTTATTAACTTTACAAATCAGCTTTACTATATAGTTATAATAATATATATATAGTAATCTTGAATATATATATTTTAATTTTTACTTAATCACTCAAAATATGCTATATATATATATATATAATACAAAGCTCAAAAATAATAAGATTATATATATATTAATATATTAATATATAATATATATATATTATAATATATATATATATAACGGTATACTATATTATAGCAACCTATTTCACTATATCTCACTGAGTGAATATAAATAAATTAAGTACTAAATATCAACACTCCTTTTATATACTAATTTTATACTTAATATTTAACCATTATATGATTATTCGTTAATACATAAATTATATTACTCATAATAAAATTATATATATATATATTATATTAATCTATATTATACTTTCTACTATTCAATAACATAAAACACACTCACCTTTAAATAACACACGCTCTATGCTCCAAATCACATAAAATTAACGAAAA
>JABUQX010089466.1:12500-16140 GCA_015478945.1 Trachelipus rathkii | reverse complement strand
CACCTATAGCTACTTGAAAAGAAGATCAATTCCTCTTTCCTTTTCTTGACTTATTTATAATATTTTCTTACTAGGATGGATGATTTGATAACTTACTTAAAAGTTCTGTTTCTATGGAAAGTATAGCCAAATTTGACAGTCTGCCCTGGTTCATCGTGCTTCGGAGGGATGTCTTTATACGATTTAGGAAAGAAAACTCCTTTCAACAGATGCCGTTGTTGCTGGAATTGTGGCGATCAGTCTATAAGATTCAGGAAATCCATCTTGTGAATCATTCTCTACGATGGTTTTTAAAATAGTTTGAATGTCCTAGTTCCGAAAGAGATTAGCATTTGTTTGGTTATAAATCACGGTTAATTCATTACGTAAAAATGATCTGTCAAAGATACCATATGTGGCCATTAAAAAATCTAAGGCTTCTTCAGGAAACTTGATTTGGAAGCTAGAGAATTTTGTGGGATTCCCTAACTGTAGGAACTTATGGTAAATTTGAGAATCTTGTCCTCACCTGAATGATTATATCAATTATTTCATAAATGTTTCTCTCATAATGTCTTGACAATACTCATTCTCTCTCTCTCTCTCTCTCTCTCTCTCTCTCTCTCTCTCTCTCTCTATATATATATATATATATATATATATATATATATATATATATATATATATATATATATATATATATATATATATATATATATATATAGATATTTCTTTTACGTTGCCATGACAACCATAGTGTTTTGAAAGCATTATAATTACGCTCTCTACGGAGGCACAAATTGAAATTCCTCCAGTCAATGATCCTTATGAAAAATAATGTTTCGGAAGAAATAAATGATTTTAATGTAAAATTAGCGTCATTGTGTAACATTTTAAACATTATTTTAATAGTAATAAATAGTAATTTGAATTATTTTCTTACATTAGTTGCTTTTATTTGCTTTTTTATTTTTTTAGAGGAGGCCCGGCCTCCTGTGCTTCCTCTGTAAAACCGCGCCTGATTATATATATATATATATATATATATATATATATATATATATATATATATATATATATATATATATATATATATATATATATATATATATATATCGTTACTAAGAATTTGATTTCAGCAGGAGGTAAATATTGTAAAGAAAATAATTGAAACTTGTAAATTAAATTCATAGGTAACAATTTTTAATACTTTTAATAATTCTAACAAAGAGTTTGGCAGATATTGTTTGCTTGTTTGGTGTTCTGCAAATAGGAGCAGCTCTATGTAAAATATTCACTAAATTTAGACTCACTAACAACGAAATAATAATAATAATAATAATAATAATAATAATAATAATAATAATAATAATAATAATAATAATAGTTCCTGAAATGCATTTTATTTGATGCAGGGTAAATATCATAAGTAAGCAAACATTTGGTATAGAATATTTTTATATTTTATCATAAATTTTAACATTAAATTGACAAAAAGTCAAGCAAAAAAAAAATGTATTGAATAACTTAAATAAAAAGAACAATAATATAGAAAACAGTTTAGAAATTATTTTATTATTTATTCATTCATTTTGCAATTGTTTAAAAAAAAAACTTTTTTTTTAAACGTTATCCCCAAAAGTTTAAAAATCTTTTAATCTTTAAATGTAATTTTAAACCTTGAAAATATATAATGTTAATTTAAAATGTTTACTGAAATTTTTATATGTCTTTCATTTATAAAATTTGTAAGAATATTATTATTTAAGTAATTTTTTGGAAATTGACCGTTCTTCTTCTAAAAAGATTCTTCTTCTTCTTCGGAAGTTGAAATCTTCTTCTTCTTACATTTTTGAATGGAGGTGCGCGTTACCTCCAAAATAGATTTTATAATGTACACGACAAATACATAGTTAAAATGTACATGTATAGATATAAATATATTTATACTGTGACATATATAAGAATGTGTGCTGAAATCGCTTTCAGTTTTAAAACATTAATTAATAAAATATTTTGCTAATAAATCTTGAGAATCTATGAATGTCATGATTCATAATTGAAATTATTTTCGTTTCTAACTTCGACATGAATGTTTACGATTATAATTTTAACATTCCAATTACATTAAAATAAAATTAATAAAAAATATAATTTTTAAATAATAAGCAATAAACAAGCTTTATTTTAATTTTTAAAATTTTAAAGATTCCACCTCAAACAACTTTGCAAACAAAATTTTCATATCCCTTTTTCACTCGATATTATACTTTGCATTTGATATACTGTAATTAAAATTACATAGCCATGCCCTTAGAGCTAAAGTGGATTATGTACAATTTTCAAATTCTTTAGATAAATTGAGATTAAGTTAACTTAATGGTACAGCTGCGTACTTAAATTCAGCCAGTTATACAGTATATTGTAACATCTTTGATCAACTAAAATTTATGTTAGAACTCTATTTGTTATGATATCAAATAGGTGGTCAGAGAAAGTTAAATTTTTTTTTTTATTTCGAGTTTGATATGGACTTATCTACTTTATCAACCAGGTCATAACCTCCCCCTCCCTAGTTTCCTATTTGATTAAAATTTATTAATTGGGATTACTTATATACCGGAGAATGCTCCGGTTTTCAGTCATTCCCAAACAAATTAGATATCCTAGCACTAATGCACTTACTTACACTCTGATTTCGCGACCAATTTCAGGATAAATGTTTAGAAGTAGCCAAATTATGATTAATTATTCTTATTGGTTGATGTTTAATTATATTGATATTTTTGTGAATTATGATGATAATAATTGTTAATTATTGATGGTATGCATGCGTCTGTAAGACTTAAAGTGCGGTGATTTCTGGTCCCCAAACCGCAGGAAGGATATATACACACCGGCAGATATGTTAATTAATTGACACGCCAGCTTTGAGGGGCTTTCGCACCCCGTCCCCCATACCAGTTTCTCAACACTCCATATAACTGGCCTCAAATACCTACGGAAAATAGAGGTGCTGGCATGCTTGCAATACATGCAACTTTTGTTGAATCCAAATAATTGAGAGTTCTGATTTAGTATTACATGCATTGAATGATAGGAATTGATAAACAGGATCTTTTTGTGAATTACATGTTCTTTTTTATTAAACTACCACTTGCTGTTTTTTCTACTAAAGATGCCATTAATCTCCAGAAGCCTCATAAAAAGTAATCCTCATTATAAAATTAAACTTTTTTTCAAGTTGTTCGAATTATAATACACCGTAAATGCATACAAAAAATACACCCTAAAAACTGACTCATCTTTTTTTCTGAATATATAAAGCTGATTTTTTAGTAAATCCTTTCCCATAAATTAGTGTTGTTTTGACCCAACTGTCACAATATAAAACGAAGAAGAAAATCCTTTGGATTTCTTCTAAATATAATAATCCATGCAAATTGAAGGGCTCTTCTGCATTAAAGAAGCCGGTTATCGGTCAAAAATGTAAAATACCAGTTTTGTTATTCCCGATTACAATACAATCTCCAAGTCTTCAACTATATCATGAACTTTCATTAGTAACCATTTTATAGGTCTTCCACGCCTAGGAGCTGTTTGAAACCATTTTTTGTTGTTGGATAACTGCGTAGAAAATAAAACATTCACTGTATCTCAC
>JABUQX010089466.1:0-10000 GCA_015478945.1 Trachelipus rathkii | reverse complement strand
CATTCAGAAGCTTACCACAGTCTAACAATATAGTTAACGCAATGTCAAAAAAACCGCCTTACTTGTAGTAAGCGTATAGTAGAAACCAACGAACGAACGAACATTCATGTGCGAAAGAAAACGTACATTGGAACATAATCTATTATATTATGTTATATTATTTATATATATATATATATATATATATATATATATATATATATATATATATATATATATATATATATATATATATATATATATATATATATATATATATATAATTTATATATATATATATATATATATATATATATATATATATACTGCCGTTATAGAAATGGGTTATTTTTATTTATTTATTTTTTACTATATCGTTAAGAAATAATGTATTTTTTAATTTTCATTGAGAAAACGTTGCTTTTAAAAAAGATAAATATAAAATAATAGGCCTCCCAATTACATATTTGTAACATTTGTTTATGGATGAAAATATCAATTATATCGAAGCCAGCCGATTTTCATGAAACTTATATGAAATGTTTGAAATAATCTTGAAAAAAAAATTTAAAAAAAAAAAACGTAAAATGAGCCTGAAAAAGTTATATAGTCTCCAAATTTCATTTTCAAAGCCCATTTACCGTCAGATGCTTTTAAAAAAAAATAAAAAAATTTTATAGGTAATTTTATACAATCCCTTATGTTAAATGAAGTCAAAATAAATTAATTAAATTTTTTACAAAATTTAGAGAGTTGTTTTGATAAATTCCTCAGGTGAAAAGTTTTCTAGATTGTAACTCAAAATTATTGTCTTTAATTGTTGAGGTGCGCAACATACACCGGAAACAGAAAAGTAGAACATGGGGTAAGTCGACAGGAGATCTCCCTCTTACTCTTGAGTGAGAGCTTGTCACATTCAAAATAAAATCAACTCTGGGGCTTCATAAGACCGTGACGGACCCTCAATGTGGTATCTCGTCATCCTAGGGTTCATCCCATGGACCAGGCCCACAAGCATACTCCCTCATAAAACCCCGTCATTCACTCCTTTCTTCTCGCCTCTGCCAGACTCACATTAATTATTTCAGACATTCCTTTACAGACTCAATCCAGTTTTTCTTCGATCTCCCAGTCAGTCGATTTCCAGAACGCTCACCACTATGCATCCGTTTAACCAACCGACTATCATTCATCCTTTCCATATGACCAAACCATCTTAATACACCTTTGATTATTCTCTCATTTACGCCTTTCTCCACACCACAAAACTCCCTAACACATTCGTTCATCATTTAATTAATTTTTCTCATATATAACATCCCCCCAAAAGTGTTCATCTGAACAGATTGTACCCAAGATCTATACTTCTTATTCCATACCATAGTTTCACTACTATACATTAACACTTGCAACAAAATACCCGCATGCATGCAAAACCCTAGCCCATCCAATACTTAGTCCCTTTGTACCCACCATGGATTTATTTGAACCAACCTTCTTCCTACCATTCATAACTATCCTACTACGGTCTGCATCATCCGTTCCCTTTTCATCCAACATGTAGCCTAAAAATTTAAACTCAGATACTTGTTCCACTTGATCCCCATCCTACATGATTTCACACCGCGAACTGTCCACACTCACTACAATCATCTTACTAGCCTTTTAATATATAGTTTTCAATAAAATTAACACTAAATGAAATCGTAAAAATCCTGTAGCATACATTATTATGTTGTCTGCAGATAACTAACAGGTGCTGGCGATGTTTTTTTTTTCCTATTTCAGAATCAAACAAATTATGATGAAACTTAATATGAAAGTTTGGGAAGATTGACAAATTCAACAATTTTGATAAAATAATTTCACAATTATTGGTTTTATATGAAGTTTGTTAAAATTTGTCTTTTCAATGCTGTCAAAGTATTTTCTTTTATTTTGTTTTATAACTATCTTACAGATTAGAATTAAGAAATACTTCTTAATGTTTAGTTTTGTCAAGTGACATAATAAACCTTTAAAAGTTTTTATATTCGCAATCATTTCATGATTTTGGTTATATTTTTAATATTCGTTTGTTTATTTAAATTTCAAAGTAAAGTAAGGATTTTAAAATTCTATTTGGCCAAGTTTTTTAAGAAATAATGATTTACATATATTTGGCCTTCCGTTTTTAAGTTTACAATCATACACTTTAGGATGTTGGAACCATGATTTCACTCAAACCCTTCCTTTCAGTTGCAAGATATAGATCAAAATACCACCGCTTGACAGTTCCATTTTCAAATATTCTATACATGACTTGTTGCTTCAATTCGCTGGATGCTACCTAACATTTTGTTCTACCACAGAGATATTTTGTTAAAGTTTCTGAAACTCCTTTCTAGCAAAATCACAGAAATCAAATAATTTGTTTAATGTATCTTTGATAGCACAAGAAAATGTTCATACTATTACTGCAAAAATCTTAACTTTGATTCTTTAGAATTAGTGTATTATGTGATATAAAAATGAATAGTCATCAACTCCAATCTGACAAATTACACTCTACTAGACCAATAAAAGTTACAGCTTATATATATATATATATATATATATATATATATATATATATATATATATATATATATATATATATATATATATATATATATATATATATATATATATATATATATATATATATATATATATATATATATATATATATATATATATATATATATATATATATATATATATATATATATATTATTATAAATTATATATATATATATATATATATATATATATATATATATTATTTATATATATATATATATATATATATATATATATATATATATATATATATATATATATATATATATATATATATATATATATTTAAGGATATCTAAAATCCGTAAAGGCTTACAGTTTATTTGGACATTCAATAACTAAATGAAAAATGAAGAATAAATAGATGAAACAATTCTAAGACAATTAGGGTACAAATAAATTTTTAATGGCATGCAAATATATTATGGCATAGGCCTTTACCATATAATGGAAACTTCAGAATCACATAACTACAAAGTTTAATAAATTAATAAAAATTGGAGGTATAACTTTTAAAAGTGTGCTTCTCTATGCTTCAAAAGCTACAATATACCCGCTTAATGCCCAAACCCTTTCAAGAGCGGATTTATAGTTTCAAAAATACTATTTGCCCAATTCTTTTAAAATATAGAATTTATTATATAAGATTATATACCATATATTTTAAATTTAAACTATAGAATTATAAAATGCTAAATATTTATAAAACACCTGACAAAAACAATAAAGCATTGAGTATATGTTACATATTTAACTTTCATTTTACCACCAAATGGGGGCAAGTATATGTGTGAGCTTTAGTTATTTTAGGAATGTATGGAAAATTACTTCTTACTTTAGTTTTATACGCTTCTTGAATATACTTCCACTGAGCAATCCCTTCAGGAATTTTAACAGAGTTATTATAAATAGCATTCCTTGTGCTCTTAAGTAAATGTGGAACATCTGGAATGACTACAATCTTTTCCTTTTTAAAGTTGAAATATGGCTGATTCTTACTCACTCCAAGTTGTTTAAACAAGTGAGAGAAATTACTGGCTTGGTCTGTGGTTATACAGACAACATGCAATCCAAACGTTAATTAGTTTAGAAATACATTTAAAAAATAAATATTTCATCATATTAACCTTAATGGCGCCGCAACTGAAAACATATCCAACCAATTGTCTCCAGTTTCCTGTGATGCTTCTCACCATGAAACAAAGTGCTGAAGATGCTGGTTGTGGACTTCTTTTTCCTTCTCCAAAGTCTTCAAGTCCCCAAATGAGCTGACGTTTCAAATTAAATTGTAAGTTTCTCTTCAAATTCATTTCATCCATCATAAGTACAACTATTCTATCAACTTCTTTCAAATTTGATATGGAATTGGAAAGGTTTTGCAGCAATTGTTTACTGAAGCCTGGTCCTATAGATATTCTATCCAGATATCGCTTTAGTGTATCAATGCTTGGTAATTTAAGGACTTTTCGAAGAAATCTATATGCTTTTGGACTTTTTAAATATATAGACAAACTAATGTTCTTGCAATATTCACTATAATGTTGTTTTTGAAGAATTTGAGACGAGCAGTTCCAGAGAAATAAGGGGTAGATTCTTAGTACAGTATTTAAGAACATCCTCCTTCGTGGTTTCATTTTTACGCTGCTTTTTCAGAGTTGCTAATTTCAATTTTAAAAATTCTTTACTAATAGAAATTTTGCTTCTTTTAAGTTCTTTGGGAGAAAGACGTTCCGATTTCGCAGATTTGTTTTTTGGGCTAAGGGCTTAGCCATCAATTCAGTTATTTTTCTTTCAAAATGGATGATTTTGAACATTGCGGCGTTTCTTCATAATTTTGACTCGATGAAGGACCTGAGGAAAAAAAAATTACATATATATATATAATATATATATATATATATATATATATATATATATATTATATATTTATATATATTAATATAATATATATAAAAATATATATATATATATATATATATACTACTAATATATGAAAAACCACCATAACTGGTGGTAGGGTCCTCTAACATGCCGGGAATCATGAGCATTTCTAAGATACAAAAAAAAATTAGCGGGACCCCAAACTAGCTACCACTCTAAAACAAAAAACTGTGGTGTAGGATAAAGATTGAAAGATATGTACAATTAATTCGAAAATGATAGGAATAAGACAAAAATATTCACATATTGTGACAAGTGCACAACTTAAAGCTGGGCTGAGGAAATGCAACCCCAAAAGTCCATAGAAGGTCTTATCACCAACTCATTTCACAAGTGTACACCAAGAGCATAAAACTGTAACAAGAATCAAAACCCCTTCCCTCCTTGCGGCGAATATATATATATAATATTAATATATAATATATATAATATATAATATATATATATATATATATAATATATATATATATAATATATATAATAGATAAATATATATAATATATAATATTATATAATTATATATATATATATATAAATCAGCCTACCATATATCTTAGGGACTTTAGGTAAGAAAGAATTGATGAACTAAATGACAGACATGAAACGCAATCAGAGTTGTGTGTTAAGAAAGGGTAAGCGAGAGATAAAACGAGGGACATAGAATGTTTGGTCAGATATAAAAGGAAGGATGAATACGGTTTGTTTAAGCGATGTTGGGTGAAATGTGTTTGTGACCGGTTGGAAGACCTAAGAAAAAGTGATTGAGTAGTAAAGGAATGAGGAAAGAAGAGGAATTAGTTGCATAGCAGAAGAAAGGATGCATACAGGATGTCGCTGAAGTTTTTCCGAACATCACAGAATTTGTGACTCAATGACGGGATAGTGTGTGTGTTGTGCTTTTATAAATAATAGTCTAGGATACACAGTGACGAGTCCGTCGAAGTCTACGTTGAAACTCTAGGGTGAATTATGTTGACTGCGTGATTCTTAGTTGTTATAAAGAGGATATAAACGGGTCAGCACGAGCGGCTTTCTTTTCGATGCATCATGTTCTACTTTCCATCTGTACTTTCAGTGAGTGTAGGGATGCTACTGTATCTCACCTGATCTAGGATAGGAGGAGATATAATAATAACAATAATAATAAAATAATAATACCAATAAGTAAATTACAATATTAATATATAAACTATAATGCATAAATATAATTAATGGATATACATATAATATTAATATTATTATAATAATACATATAGTATATATATTATATATATATATATAATAATATTATTAATATAAATATATTATATATATATATAATATATATATAAGCAGGTTTTTCGACATTCCGTAACTCCTCAACTTTACCTCATAGCTTTTACTTTCAAAGGCAGAAATCTCCATTTTGCTCTTCTTGCACTCCCGCCGTCTTTTCTTAAATAAGGGGCCCAAACTTTTGCACAACATTCTAATACTAGACCAACAGATATTGTACGGCTTACATATAACCTCCTTGCTCGTGTAAACAGCATTACAATTTATTATACCTATCTTATAAGCTCTATTTCTTCCTTCCAAACAATTATTTGCCAGATTTCAGATTAGATTACTCAAATCCTTTTCTTGATCCACAGACCCAAGCTAATCCCCATTATATTGCAATTGAATAATCTTTTATTCGCGTTAACAACATTAAGAACCTTATACTTTTTACTATTAAAATTCATTTGAGACTTACATGCCCTCCCAAGAAGTTTATTTCGATAATTTTCAGTATTTATACATCTATCATTACCCCTTACAGAAGTAAACACTTTAGAACCATTCGCAAGTTTAAAAACTTTACATTTAAGCCCTTGGTCCAGATCATTTATGAATATGAGGAACAATAGTAGCCACAGCACTAAACCCTGAGGGACACCACTTTTCGCCATTTTCATGGATCACATTGCCATTCAGTATGCACTGTTTTCTATTCTAATCCACCCATGTCCCACACCATCCATACCACAAATGATAACTATTGCATTAACATTATATGGGGTACCTTATTAAAAGCTTTGCAAACATCAATTGGATCACCCTGGTCAGCTATTCAGTAATGTATTCTATATATTCTAATAGGATTGTCTGACATGATTTAAAAATGAATAAATATATAAAGAATTCTTTATAATCTTTATAATCTTAACATATTCATCTGAAAAGCATGAATTTAATATGAATTTCAAAAGAAATTGATAAAAATTAAACAAAGTACAAATGCTCAGATTTTAATTCATTCGAAATTCCCTTTACAATCTTAAATAATTAATAAACATATAATAACTAATAATAAAAATACATAAATGAAATACATAATAAATAAAGAAAATAATTAATATAATACATAATAATAATCAATAATAATAAATAATATAATAATAATAATAAATAATAATATCACAAATAATATAAAATTAATAAAATGTCGCATCACTTACAAATAACGTAACTCTTCTACCCAAAGCTTAATGTAAATTAACTAAATGTATACTTACTATCTTTTACATCAAATTTGAATTTTGAAACCCAATTTTCCTCAATGAAGTTCAAGCATATCTAATTTTTCTGGTGTACAGTAATTGTACTACAGATGTAACTACTTTTATGGAGATTAAATTTTTTTTCAATATAGGCACTAAATTTTTAAAAATAATCTTTTTATGCCTCATTAATGGGTCACAACATTTTTTCTTGTAGTTCTTAAACATATTTAATTTCCTGAAATTAAATTAAAAAAAAAAATTAAAATTTACCAAATGTTTTATAAAATTTTTCTCCATGCCCACCCAAATTCATAAATGTTGCATATACAAAAAAAAAATGCTCTAAATAAAACGTGTAGCTATCTCTCCCAACTACAAAAGCTCTAAAAATTTCATGTTGCTCAGATGATCTGAAAAAAAAAAAAATTTCAAAAACATATTTTGTTTTGTTTGGAATTTGACCATTGATGGGGTCTGGTTTCAAAAATCAAAAAAATTGGTCAATGGTGTGTTTGGTTATTCCGACAAAATTGTAGGAGAAATATGGAAGAATGACACAGTTTTTCTTAAAATGAAAATACAAAGTTATACAATAGGTACACAGTAAAACAAATGAAATCATCATTTTTGTGGTGAGAAAAACCTGGTTTGCTTATTGGTGAAAATTGAATGAAAATTCTCCCCATTTGTGTTGACATAAAAAACTGAAAAAACAAAAATTAAGGTCAAGCCATCCAATTATAAGCTTTTTCGTCTTCATTTGTGGATGAAAATTTCATTCATATAATACTGATCCATATTCAAAAAATTTTGCTAGTATTTTCGAGCTACAAAAAAAATCCTATGATTATAGGATAGCCAGAATTCTATATATATAATATATAAAATATATATAAAGATATATATATATTAACATATATATAATATAATACAATATAATTATATATATAAAGATATATCAAACCTTCACTTAATAGCACAGAATGTCCGCCTCACCAACAAATCTTCAATACATTAATACCACCTGACCACCCAAACTTGTGCACACACTCCGCAACTACCTACAACGACAGCATGTACTAATACACTTAAGATCACAAAGAACAAAGCACCCGCTACACTGAAAAGCCAGGCCAACCAAAACAAATCACCGAGCACACCACCAAATAACACTTAGACCAACAAACCACATCTCACCTTCACAAAACACATAGACAAATAATCTTTTTTAACTAAATAAAAAACTAAAAAAACATTAAAACCATCAAAATAGCAAACTTCAAAAACAATAAACCAACATTCACAACTATACAAAAGCAACAACTTTACACCAACTCAAAACTACGCTTCTCCAACCTGCCACCCATAAAAACAAAAAAATCAAAAGAAAAGAAATTACAACAAAAACAAATTTTCTAAGAATCATAACAGATGCACATTAACAACACTACAACAACACCTTCATGAAGAAATAAATTTTACCCATATACACCACCAAACATGATAGGCATTAAAATATCTTCAAAAAACCCAAAAACCCAACTCCCAGCCACATTTGCACCCTCTAACCCAATCCACCACAGCTCAACACCCTTCCCTTCTTAAACCACCCTATGATTACAAAGCAAATGAATTAAAATTCCACCACCACCAACAACACAAATACCCAAACCAATTATGAGACACTAACAGAAAGAAAACCACTTAATTATGGAGACCACCAAACACACCTTTTAAACAAAACACCCACCAGAATTCGACCCACTATTCCAAGAACTAGCATCATCCTTGCAAACTAAGTCCCATCACCTTGAATACCAAAGTAAACAAACCAGTTTAACCTTAACAAACCACCCACACATCTGTCAAAAACTATAACCAGTCCGGGGATACATCCCCACTCTTTCTCCCATGTTTAAAAAATTCCTCAGCATAGAACAACGTGAAACATAACATCCCTGGAGGAATCTCATGAAGAGACTGGTTGCATAGGCAGGGTGCATGGGTGCGGTGTGGCTTCTCCCATGATGGGGTAGTTCAGGTAAGAAGGTAATAATATATATATATATAAATATAATATATATATAATATATAATATATAATATATATATATATATATATATATATAAAATATATAAATAATAAAGTTTAGAACCAAGAAAAAACAAGTGTGTTTTTTTGGGCGGGTCCTTTAGCTTTTTTGATTTCTTTAAAATTTCATTTTTCACGAAAGTCGAAAAAATATCAATAATTTAATCTCTTTTTAATAATTTCATTTTAGTATTATTTGACATAATTAGTTATTTAAAATTTACAAGCTAAACAATATACCTAATTTGGTAACACATTGTTCAATTCCCACTGCTAAATGAATGTCATTTCCTAATTGCCTCATTGGTAAAACTTGTACAGATAATTAGTATTGGTACAGTACGGTATATTAATATTTATTATTCATATATGTAAAACTTATTCTAAAACATAACAGTAATTCTTAGCATTAAGTTAAATGACCGAAATTACTAAAGTAATTTACTCAAAAAATAAATCTGAACCTGGTGGACTAATGACCTACAGGTTAAAAGATAAAACTGTAGTTCCCATCCCATATATTCACAGGATCATTTCTACCAAATTAGCCCAATAAATGATGGATATATGCATAGTTAATTTGTGAAAAATGTGCTTGATAAAAAGCAACCGGAAGGTTATGCGATTTTTTCACCCTTACATTCATGCCTTGCCAGTTTTAGATCAATTTGAAAGAATTTTCTCTATTTTTGCTGTTGGGTCAAAAGATTGAAACAGACTCAGGACAGGAAAAACTCAAAAACTTGTATATGAATATATAATAAATCTAAGACTTTCCAGAAGTTACAAAAATTAATTAAATGGGGGAAATGAGAATGGGAAAATGTATTCAATATTCATTATGATCATAAACATCAGAG
>JABUQX010089465.1:0-46983 GCA_015478945.1 Trachelipus rathkii | reverse complement strand
ATTATTTAAATTATTATATTTTATTAATTTGAATTATATTATGGTTTTATGTATAATTTATAATTTTAGATTCTTATTTTTTATATTATTATTACTTTATTATATATATACTCTTTTACTTTATTATTATCTTTATTTTTTATCGTTCATTTATTATTTCTTTATCTTTAATTATATCTATAATTTATATATTGTATTAATTTTTACTATATATGAATTTTTGTCTAAACACACTAAATTAATTTAATATTAACTTTAAATTAATTTATCAAATATTATTCATATATTTTTATATAATTTTTTTTCATTAAATATAATTAATTTCCTAAACACATAAATTATTTATTATATTTGTTATTATATATTTTAATTATTATTTAATTATTATATATTATTTGCATTTTAATTATTATTATTCATTAGTTATTATTTTATTATTATTATATTATTTTATGTATTATTATTATTATTTTATTATTATTGATTATTAGTCTTATTATTATTATTTTATACCCATGATGTAATATCTTTTTTCATTTATTGTATTAATAATATAAAAGTTATTCATAATTATTAATGTCTTATTATTAATAATAATTTAATATAATTTAATAAATTTAATATAATTTAATATTTTTAGAAATTATTAATTTAATTTAATACTATTTGCCTTATTGCTTTGGATAATTATTTATTTTAAATATTAATTATTATAAATTACAATTAATTGAAATTAAATTAGATAATTTAATAATTAACAAAACTGATTATTATTTTATATTTATTAATTAATTATTATTATTCTTTATTATTTAATTTATTTTATCCTTTTTATTATTTAACTATATTTATCTATATTATTAATTTATTCTCATAAATTATCTAAAATTATCATGATAAATTTATTTTACTCTCATTAATTATTATTATAAATTTTTTCAAATATTATTGTTATCTTAATTATTAATTATTTAATCTTATTATCATATTTAATATCATTATTTATAATAATTATTTATTTAATCTTGTTATTATTATTTTCATCATAAATCAACATTCAATCTAAATTATCTTATAAGTTATTTATTATATATCTATTAAATTATATATATATTTAAATTATAAATTAACGATTTATTATTATTATTATTATATTTAATCTCAATTTAAAATATTTAAATACGAGTTAAAATTAATGTAATCTATATTATTATTATTACTTATTATTATTATATTTTTATTCATTCTACTTTTAGTTAGTTATCAGCTATTATATTGTTAATTATAAATATTTTAAATTTATAAATTATTAATATTATTATTATTAATTTAATTATTATTATATTAGTTGTTAATTAAAATTATCGTAAATATATTAAAATAAATCACTGTATAACCAAATATCATTCTCTTATTATTATATATTATCTTATTATTATTATCTATTCTTATATTATTACTTATTTTATTATATTATATTATTTATATTTATTATATATTATAATATTTGTTAATTCCTTTCATTTAATAATTTTAGTATGTAATTTTTCTATAATACAAATCATTTATTTTACTATATAATGGTAAATCAATATTAACAAATTACTATTTATCATATATAATGTATTTTTATTTGTTTATATATTATATTTTATTTAAGTATTTTTTCAATTACTTATATAATTTTTAATTATTAATTATTATATTACTATTCTATTTTATATTTTATCACTTATTATTTCATTATATTATGATTTATATTAAAATGTTAAAGTATATAACACGTATAATTATTTTTTTACAGATACATAATAAACATTGATGTAATTTTATATTCAGAGAATGTTAAATTTAAGTATAATTATATTAATCAGTAAGATGACTCATATTCAATTTTTTATAATTAATTTATGATTAGGATTTTTTATCATATTTAATTAATTTATATTATTAATTTTCTCATTTATAATATAATTTTTTATTTATTTTAATTTATTATTTAATTTTATTTGGCACATAAAAACCTGATACTTATAAAGATAACTTTTGATGGTATAAAATGTATTAAGTTTTAGTTGAGTGTACCTAATTTATTTGCTCACATAATCGTAATATTAATAAATGCTAAGTTATAATAGATTTATATTTTAATTATACTATTAATATTTATATTCTGATTATAGGTGTAAATGTCATCTGAATTATTACATTATACTTATTTTAAGTTTATTTAATAATCTTATTATTTATTATGAATTTATGATCATTTATGCTTTATCAATTATATCCTAAGTAATTTATATTATAACATTTTGCTTCTATTTCGTCTTATTACATAGTACTCCGATGTCGCTACTTTCTTCATTTATCCTCAATACTTCATGTCTAATTCCATCGCAATGTGATTTCTAAAATTGGTAATTTATCGACTCTTGTTTCAACCTTGCTTATTCACTTTATTATTATATATTATTAATTGCAGTCAGAATATTTATTGAATTATCTAATCTTTAATCCAATTTTCTTCTCTTATTTGGCACACTTTCAAATTCGTGTGGACAAACTAAATATTATTCCTTATATACCGTATTTAAGTTATTCTACTTTATTTTTTCATTCATATTAGATTTTTCTTCATCTACTTCAGCTTTCTTTGACACTATATTTTTCTTACTTAAACATTATTCTTTCTATCGATTTTCCTTTTATTAAAGTTTTCTCTTTATTATATCTATATTATATGTATGACTATATAATTCCATTTCCTTCATTTTTGACCTTCTTTTCTTATTGAGTTTTCTTTTCTTTATTGACTGTTATTCTTCTTATTGATTTATTCATTATTGACTTCCTGATAATCTCCATTCACTTTGACTTTTTCTCCTTTTACTTTGAATTATTCTTTATTTATTTATTCTTTATTTATTTATTCTTTAATTTATCAACGTTTAGTTCGCACTGTTACTAACTAAGATCCTAGCTATGTTAAATTCCGTGATTTTCATTCCATTTATTCGTTATCTTCTCAATCGCTATCCTTTATATACAATCTAATAACCGTTCCATTATTCTATTTCGTAAATCTCGATCTTTAAATTCTATTATTTCAACTTATATTTATGCTACTTCTTTAGTTTATTTTTTCTTCTTATTTATTATTTCTCTCTTTATCTTTATTTCTTTCTATCTCTAACTCTCTATTTTTTCTTTATTTATTTTTATCACTTCTTTTTAAATCTCTTCTTTTTATTTAAATTTCTCTTTTTTTTAATCTCCCTAATTTTTATATTTCTATATTTATCTTTTTCTTTATCTAAATCTATTAAATTTTCATTCTCCTATCTTTTCCTCTATTATTTTTTTTTCCTCATCTTTAGTGTTAATTTTATACCTCATTTATAAAGTTTACTTCATTTTATATTTTCATAATCATTATTCCTCTTTCACTTCCATTTATTCTTTTAATCGTTCATATATAATATCTTAATATTCTCTCATATTATTTATCTATCTCTTTGAGTTTTAATTTTACTCTTATATATCTACTTTTTCTTATCCTAAGAATTTATACTTCTTGAGTCTCCTATTTCACATAATTATCTTATTCTTTAAGTCTTTCTTTTATTATTTCTAATCTTATTTTATTTTTTAATTGTAATTTAAATTTGCTTTTCTATTAAATATTCTCATTTTTCTTTCGTTATTATTTTTTCCTTATTTATAAATTCTACTGTCTTTTATATTATTTTCTTCTTTTACATTATTCTTACTTTTTATAATAATAAGGAATGGAAGTTCCTTTCCTCTTTCTCTCACTCTCTCATACTTCAATTTTTCTCTTATTTCACTTTATCATTTATATTTATTATTTCTTTATTCTAATTATTCTTCTTTATCATTTTTTTAATTCTCATATTATGTTTACTTTCACTTCAATATTAGTTAACTTATATATCACTTTCGCTACTTATCACCTTATGTAGTAGTATCTCTTATTTCATCTTTATTTATCTAATAACCAATTCTATCTCTTTATATTATTTATTACAGTTATTTTACTTATCTTAATTCTAGGCTTCAGTAACTTCTTTTATCTTGTTTTATTTTAAATACTCCGTTTAGTCCTTTTTTTATCTAAGTGACCTACTTCTGTTCATAGAATTTTCCTATTCTTGGCTCTATATAATTGCTTTATCTCTAACTAGCTTCTGCATTGATATTCTGCCCTTATTTGCACTATTATTCTATTATTCTTATATCAATCTATTTATGGTTAATATTTTCATAGAGAGGTACTATTATATATTTTGATTATTTAGTTTTAGAATCTTCTAAAATGGAGAGTTACATTCTTTTATTCTATTTCTATCTCATTTATTTCTTCGTATTTATATTCTTTATTTTGGATTTATTAACCTTACTATTGTTTACACTCTTTATTGTTTATTATTCTTTTAATTATTTAATTTCTTTAATTATTTAGTATTTAAGTTATTATTAAAATCTATTATTCATTCTTAACTTATTAAACATAATCATATGTATTGAATTTCTTATTATCAAATCATACTTCCATTCATATCATATTGCATATATATATAACATATAATATTATTTTATTTAGAAGAAGTACCGACAAAACGAGCGAAGGGAAGAAATGTATATATCAAAACGAAGAGATTCAGAGAGCTATTCTGATCGGTCTAGCGAACACAGGCAGGAAAGTAGTTGTCATCAAATAGCGTACGGAGAAGTTAAACGTGTCAGAGAAGACTGTAATAATGTTCAGGAGACACCCTAAAGTTGGCAACATTTATTTTTTTTTAAAGTATTTTGGGAAATTTAGTTGGATGTTAATTTTTTTAAAGAAGTTGTTAAGGAATTTTTTATATATACGGATTTGAATCACTTCAATTATTCTTTAACACATTTTTTTACAAAGTCCATTTGCTTTGTAACACTATACCGGGTATCGTCATATTATTTCTGTTTATTTCTTCACCTCAGAGTTCCAAATTTCAGAAAAGCCTTCCATGGATTTCTAAACAAATACAAAGAAGAGCCTAATTAACCGCTCATAGATAGACGTCTGAAATCTTCAAATCGAAATTATAAATATCCTCACGAATATAATTTATTCTTCCTCCTTAGGGTCAATCATGTCTTGTGTGCAGTGTAATGATTTGGATCCAGCATCAATACTCCTACCACTCCTAGAATTCGCACCTTGTGTCTTTCACGCCCCATAATCTTTCAGTCACCGACGCCACGTCTTCGACCAAAATACCGGAGCATTTACCTTCTCCTACAACACCAACTTATCCTTATAATTTCTCTACAGTTCTCCTTTTCTCCCTTACCCTTATTGAGGGTACTATGCCGGGCCTGCTCTCTCCAATTCCTGGAACTATCTAGACCCTCCCATATGACGCTTTATTAATGCAACTCCAAATCGCAATCATCCAATCATCCTCGCCTCCCTGGTTCTTGATCATTTCACCTTAATTCCATCTACACCTGATGATTTACCATTCTTTCAAACTTTCACTCTAGCATGTATCGCTCCTTACTAATACCTATTCCCAAAAACCTATTCCTTTCTTGCACCATCGAAACCACACACATTTCACTACGCACTCTTCATTACTGTGTTATGCAGATTTTCGAATCATTCCCTTCGCACACTCCTCACATCCATTTCATAGTTACGAAAGCACCCCTATTCTGATTCTAAGCAGATTCCCTGATCTCATTCTTAACCTTTCCGCTTCCGTCCAAAAGCTTGCCTCATTCTTTTAAGCCTACATTCAGGATCCTTCCAAACTGTTCATTGATTAGACCTCGTTGCTTTCTCCTACGGTCTTCCATTTGTGGGTTTTCCTCCTCTATATATTCCAAGCATTCTTTCCTTTTTAGAGACTGTCAATCATTTGGCTTGTAGTACAATTCAACCACTTCTTTTTATCCTTAACGGCTTCCACACCTCTTGCATTCCGAGCATTCAACTGTTAACATTCTTTGACTTCTCTTAGTCACATCCAATACTTCTTTGCACTACTAATTGTCTCCGTTCATTTGCCTCAAGATTGTTCATATCAACCTGTAGGTTCACTTCGCATCCGTTTACTAGCGAGCGCCTTACCTATTATTGTCTTATTGTCTTTGCTCACTAAACTTCTCACCTCTAATTTACCTACTTGCTTTTCGGACACCTTCTCACAAACCAAGCCAAAACTTAATTTTACATAAACAACATAATAATCCGATAATCCCATCCTAAACCCCTAGACTGATTTAACATCCAACAACACATACTTCAACTCTTACACACCTAACACAAGATCAATCATACTTCGAACTTTGGATACATCTATTATGCAATCTTCTAGTATACTTATGGATCTCTTGTGTTTAAAGAAAACGTATTACTTACACACATACCCTTCTCTTCACAGAAATCAATTCACCTTCCTACCATTCCATGTTCTCCGCACTCCCAAACACCTGTTATACCATCCCTCCTTTGATCACCTATCCAGACCATCAGTCCCCAACAATGAGAATCTGAACTCTACTCACCCATTCAGTACGTCATATGCAAGATATCTTCAGAAAAGCGTTACTCTCTTCAACGTTCTCAGGAAGGACCGAATACGTCATCACCGACGGCATACTTGACCTTTTCAAAACTTAATTTAACTCATTAAATCTGAACTCGCACATAAAGTCTACCGTAACTTTGTACCACAGGCTACTTCCAACAAAATGCATACTCCCTCTTCTCCTCATCCTTTTCCGACACCATTACACAACAGACATTCACACCACATCCACTCATTTTCACCGTTTCCTTCATTTTGTACCCCCCCCCAGCGTCACCAAGCGAGCAAATCAGTTTCCCTTTTAAATAAATGATCACCTCTCTCCTTCTCCTCAACATTTATCCTCTGACATTCCGATGTACCCATACGATTCATCAATTATCTCCGAAGATAGAAAGTTTTTACGGCGATCAGACCTTCAGTCCGAGGCCTGCATTAGCCGATCCGGCAATAATAGATGGATAGGCCAGCCAACACTAACCACGTTCCCTTAGTCCGGTTCACGACGCACATGACAGACGATGTGGGCAATTCTTCTCCCCACACAGGGATTATGAGTAGTAGGGATGTTGTAGGTGGTATCTAGAAGAGGGTGTGTATTTAATCATGTGTACTATGCTATGTGATAATAGGTCATAATGATGCTTCCTGGAAGGATAGTGGTAAAGAATATAATATATAAGTTAATATATAATTATAAAAATAAATTTATTATAATCAAATTATATATAGATATAATATATATTATGATAATAATATATATAATATATATATATATATATATATTATTATATATATATTATACTCCTTTCTTTTCCAAGACTGGGAGTAAGGTGCGTGACATGCATCGAAGAAAAAGCAGTAGGAGAACATGAAAATGTCGAAAAGAAAGCTCCAGCCTTATCGCTCCCTCGTACCATAATAGAAGAACCCGTCGAATTCAAAAATTCACCCTAGAGCTCATGGGACGCGGACGGAATTCACACTAGTAAATCGTCAAGTTAGATTTCATCCTGGCCAGGTGGGCCACAGATACGGCCTTCCACAAAACCCGCATTTCGCTCATCATGCACCTTTCTCTCTCGCTTGCCAAACCGACCATTTCCTCCTGGCACACATCCTTTACTGACTCAATCTCACTTTTCTTCAGTCTCCCAGCTGTCGGTTCCAAACATTACACTCACACACACATCCGCTTGAACAACTGGACTATTCATTCATCCTGTCCACATGACCAAACATCTCGAATACTTTCATTATCTCTCATTTTACCTTCTTTCTTCACACCAAACAACGCCCAAATGCGTCATTCCTCATTTTTTCAATTTTCACACCTAAAACTCCCTAAGATTGTCCATACTGAACAAGCAACTTTAAGATCTATACTCTTATTCCAAACCATAGTCCTCCATACTATAATTAACCAGGTAACAAAACCTCGATCGTAAGACCCTAGGCACTCACACTAGTCCCTTTCATTCACCCAACGATTTATGCACCAGCTACGTTCGCTGCCGATTGACAATTTCCTACTATAAGCCCGCATCATTCCATTCCCTTTCGTCCCACAGATATCCTAAATATTAAACTCAAACACTTGTCAGCTGCTTCCCATCTAACCTAACTTCACCTGAGGAATGTTCCTCACTACAACCAAATAACCTTACTCTTTACTACTTTACTCAAACCCCTCTTTTAACACCTTGCCAACCTTTTACACAACCTCTCAAACTCTCTTCAGATTCAATCACAGCAAACCAATTCATCCGCTATAATATGTTAGGGCACTTCCCACTCACAGCCATCTCCAATTTTAACCAGTTTCTGCCACCCGGCCCATCTCTAATTCTTCTTCTCTACCCATCCATATACAATGAATGACAAGGGGACATAACCATCTGCCTAGCCCACTATTAATATAAACCATCACTTTTGAACACCATTTTCTTACACACGCTCATACCAACTACTTTTGATCATCAGAACTACACACACATATATAATAACACTGCTCATAGGCTTCCCTATATCTCTATCATGAAGGCGTTACAAGCAATTTTTACTTGGCTTTGTTCTGTTCATATTTCTCATTTATTTTGTTTAATGTAACGATTCTGTCCACACTCTCTACCACTCATAAACCCCTATGTCTTCACCATCAGTCTTCAGTCCACTCGACGCACCATCCGAACTAAAATCCTAGCAATCTCTTCCCTTAAAGTACTCACAACTCAAATTGGAGGGGCCACAATGAGCACTGCTTCCAGGAAGGCTGCAGCCATCCGGGCGTCCAGCAGGTCGAGCCGAAGGAAATAGATGTACCACCCCATCCGGGCGTCGAGATGACAGCATTGTCCCCAGAAGGATGTGCTCTTACATTGTGATCTTAAAAATTGTGATTATCTGGTGCAAGTGGTGGGGATGTACGTTTCAAGTCTGAATATATTATGTTGCATGAGTTTTGGGTGGTGACGTGATCTGCTCCGGGCGGTCCATTTATCCCCTTCTGGATGGCGTTTCTTCTCTAGGGGAAAGTTTTGGGGAGGGGGTGTTAATTGAACTTATTATTTTGGGTGGTTGAATGGTTGTGTTGTTTAGATATGGTTAATGGATACTGTGTAATTAATCCTAATTGATGACTATAATGGAGGGGGCGGGGGAATTATATTGTATGGTGTTGTAATAGAATTGAGCTTGTGAAGAAGGGGGGATATTTTAGTCTTTTTCGAGGGGGATTGGAGAGAATTTGGTGACAAGGTGGTGGGATTACGGTGGTTGTTTTCTGGATGGATGAGTCTCACGTATCTGCATGCGGAGATCCACGTCCACTTACCTCTCATCTCCTTGGAATCTACCCAACACTTACCTGCTTAGTCACATAGAAGAGAATTGTCTCAAATACTAACAACGATTTCCGCTCCTGCGGGCTGCTGTTGCTAGATGCAATTAGTTATATCGTTTGTTCGTAGCGCACGTTGAGTGTCTGTTCCGCTTCCCTGAGAGGCCGTTTCAAAATTGAGAAATAGCAACTCACTGCCCCAGAGGATTTTTGAGCAGTGCTGAAAGAAAGATATAACCTAGCAACCGTCTTTTGTACACTTGCAGGGTATCAGAACTGAATTGTGGCGGCTAGCAAAGAAGGCGCTCTTTTACCAGACATGATTTCGTATCAGTTATGCGGGGTCGTTCATTATTGCATGGTCCTCGGCATGCATTTGTTTGATGGCGATCTGAACTAATATCTTTCCATCTAACTCTGGAGAAACAGCCTTTGTGTGAGGCTACTCCCAAACCTGGGAAGAGTTCAAAGTCTGGCGGACAACCAAGAGTCTAAGCTTTTGCTGGACCTGTCATTCCTGTAATTCAATGGAGTAAAAATGGTTTTCAGGGCCGCTTTCTCCCGTTCTGAGAGTTACGTTCGCAAGCTTTTGGTCAAAAGTCAGTTTGGGTTTCCCCAACAGAAATATCTGTGTCGACCCGCGAACCCTTGGTAAAACTAGACGCATCGGGACATCCTGGATGCCTTCTCTAACTGGCGGATGGTTCTTTGGTGTCTCCTTGAACTTGTGAAAGCACGGTACACAACGTGGAAATGGATGCCCTTCGACCCCATTCTACTCGTTTGACACGCGACAACCTGCCCCTCTTTCTATTAACATGCCTTCTGTCAACAGATCCATCAGGTCGGTCTCTGGCTAATTTCTGGTCACGTGTCCACTTACTCGGTGAGAACGTTCTAAGCATGGTAGGTGTTATAGTGACTACTATTTGTCGATCGGATTGTTATGAATCGTTACTTCTATGCTCCAGCGACGGTCAACTTTTCTCTCTATGGTGATGACCTTGGCGTTATAATACCGGTGCCAGGTTGCCTTTCTCGAATGGCAACTTCCAACTAAATATTGAGGAGCATTATCAATATTGGGGTATTCACGTCCCATTGGGCTTTCATTTTCTCATCACCAGTATACTCATGCATGCTTTTTAAGAAAAGGGAACCGAAGAATCCTGCATCCGTTCTTCTTCGCGAACCTAAGCTTATAGAGGTGTGTTCGAACCATCGTAACTTACACAGGTCAATTCTAGAGCTATTCTAGGATACACGGTAAATATATGGCCACCGGCATATTTAACACAGTGGCTGAAACTACTTGTCATCGGGCTTGACGTGTACGCTGTCATCTTTGCCTCAAAATCTTGGGGTCTGATCTGTCAGAGTCCTTTAAAGCGTCGTTCGATACATTCGCCTAATCTCGATCTAACTGGAGCTATGGCTGGTGCACTATATCGGCAGAACTCGGGCCCAACTCTCACTAATCACGTTAGATCCCATGCAAAAGTAGGCGATCCGTGGAGTCCTTTCGATGTCCCTCGGTGGAGCTTTGAAGTAATCAAGTGTGATCCAACTGTCTCTCTTCGAAGAGAATGACTCATGTACAAGTTATCTTCGGTTTCAAGCCCCAATAACGTCTGCTTTGAACGTTCTCATGAAGATGACCTTGTCAAATCTCCCTAATACTGAACTTTGAAACCGTCATAACATCCTTATTTCCATTACTGTCCCTTTGCAAAGGTGCTGCCTTTCTCGTTACGACAGAAGTACACAACCTTGGCCTATTTCCCCCGCCCCATTGATTTGGCTTTGACCTCTCCAAATCTAGCCATCCTGCTGCCTTGTGAAAAGCATCATTCTGTTCATTCCGAGTTCATACGATAAAAACTTACTCCAGGTTTACTGAGTGCTCTAAAAAGGGACAGTGGCGCGCATGTGCTTTGTTAGAACCCGAACCTGTCCTTCTCCCGCGTACCTACTGTTCGCCTCAGCTTGCATTATTTGATGCAGAATTATGGCTATATATTTTCCCTGTTCTCGAATCTCTACAATCCTGTTATCATTATGACACTCTTTGTCATGTTTATTTGGATTTCCTAGCGCGCTAAAACAACGCTTAAAACCTGATTGCTATAGAAACGCGATGACCGGGATTGTCGGGTGTACAACAATATTCTCTGGCTTGCTCCACTTCCGTAGTAATTAAATTAACTTTTATGGTTGGCTCCTCATCATTGTATGTGAGTAACTGGCATGAAATCCTGATAGAGGTCAAATATGTGGCCTCCTCTTTTAGAGGTTGTATCCGAGGTACCTCCCTGTAATGCCACTCGACAGGCCGCCTTCCAATAACTCGATTACTATTCCGCTTGCTGCCCGGACGGCTTTCGATCTATGGCTGGCAAGAGTGATGCAGAGGGGAGCGAAACTTAGAAAATTATTAAAGCGGGGTATCTGGGTGATTGGTCTTCCTACCCACAGACCAAAGCGATTTACAACAGCGAAAGATGTTATTTTTCACGCCCCGTATTGGCCAACCAATATCACTCGTAGTACTATGTCACGGGACTCATCCTCCATTTGGCGAAATTTTGTCAATCGCCGACACACCGCCGCAATCTGTTCGCCATATCTCATTGGGTTCCCATCTCTGAGACCTATTCCCGGCATCGTCATTTTCGCTATCTTTACGGATCATGACAGTCCTTCTTAAGATCTATTCCATATCTCTATGTAATCTTCAACATTTAAGCAGTAATTCCATTTCTGTATCTCCAAGAGAATATTCCTTTACAAAAGTTGATTTTGGTGTTATGTTACATATAGGATATTTTATACAGTGAGTTATTTGTTAGTTTAGTTGACCTGACTGAATATTCTATTCGCCTCACTGTGGCCAGAGATCCTTGACATTTGAAATATGTATGTGTCAGGGGCCGCCCATGGTGTTGATTTTTTCGCGCCAATGTGTGCCTGGCTTTCTTTGGAGGCCTGCGGTTGCCGTACTTGACAAAGATATAATAGAGTCGACAATTCATGTCAGTGTGCGTAACGAAGAGTCATAGGGGCCTCCCCCTGCAAAGTGAAATTGGGGCCCCTTTGGACCATTATAGGATATGTTATTTAAGATATATATATGATATATATGATTATATAGTGAATATATATATTATTTATATATATATATATAGTAGCGGATGATATTATATGAGTATATGATATATATGTTATTGCATACAGAGTTGAGTATGACCTTGCCTAATTGGATCGGAAATAGATAGTATTGGTGCAAGCGAAAATAAGTAATGACAGTTTTTGAAAGAATAAATGTAAGATACGATGAGTAATCAATATGTTCTTTAAAGGGAAAAAACAGTGCTTAACGACTTTTCATTTTTTGTACAAGGAAAATTAATCAAATTCCGAAACATCCTCTTTTAACATTCTGCTTCCAAATGTATATTATTACTATTTACTTAAATAATGCAGAATGTCCCCTCGGCCCTCTCTCGCAAAAACAAGTATCTTAATGTAGGTTAATGATTATAGTATTTTATTAATAAGGTATATAAGATTCATAATATAATATAGTATTATATATAAGTATATAATATAAATATTATATTATATAAATATAGTATATTATATACGTATATAATATATAGTAAATTATAGTGTAAATATATATTATATATTATAGATTCAGAGAAATTATAGAATAAATCTTGTTAACGTTGCCAAAAACGTGAATATGATGAATTCTTTATAGCTTAACCAAAAACTTTTGGTCTTGCTCATATGCATATCGATTAACCACTTCTTTCAATAGAGTCGACATGTTTCTTTCAATGCTTAATAAAGCCAATGCAGTTAGCCTTGTTTGTGTCAAAATGTTTACAAAATATAATATTAAGCTGAGCTTTGAAAACGCATTTCAGCTGTTCGCAGTGTTGTATGGTAACGTCAAAATACTACTGAATGCTGCTGTATATCAAGTCTGGTAAGGGCTACTTGCTACGCAGCTCGTTTTCTACGAATAAAATTTTGCTGCTAATCTTAATAGGTACCGATTTTTTTTTCACTTTCTGTAGTTCATTAATTGGCTTTGAAGGTGATTATGATGTTCATAAACACGAAGAGATAAATCTAAATCGTATTTTTCTAGTCCGTTTTGTGACTTTTCTTGCAACTTTCATTTCGTAGCTCTGCTATGGTTGCAGGAGCTAAGAAGATGAAAATAACTCATTTTTTTTTAAATTGTTCATTTGCTTAAGCCTAGTATTAACATTGTTCATGCTAATATATCAAGAGGATTATTGAAAACCCTGTTTTCTTAAAGGCTTGCAAAACATGTTTTAGATATGTAGTTGACGTCTGGAAGTATTCTTTTACTTCAATGTTCAATGATAGTGCTAACTCCGTAGTTCTCTGCAACTACATCTTCAATTTGTGTCTTACCACATACAGTTTGATTTTGCTTCGTTGGTCCAATTAGCGAAGTTGCTATTCTGGAAGATTATTATTGAGACTTTGCAATTATTTTTGAGACAAACATTGATGTTTCCAATAGCTTTACTTTGAGAACACAAGACAGAGAATAAACTTTCAAAATTTTCTAACTGGTTCCTGAGATTCAAAGGGCTTCGTTTTTCTTTAGACTTAACTTTTACTCATAAATGTCATCTTGAGATCGAAAGTGTAAATATTCTTTGAATTGGGTTTTATTCGGCTTAGTAAGGGAATCATACTTGGCCACAATTGGACACAATTATTTTAGTTTTTTTTGTGTATCATTCTGTTTTTTAGTTGGAACTTTAATTCGCTTGCTCGAGAGCTGTACCGAACTCGATACACCATATCTTTTGTGCCAGTTTGTCATAAATATTGAAGAGCATGCTATCTTTTACAGAATTATTAGAATTAAATTTAAATTATGGGCTGCACAAAGAATATGTATTCTGCATTTGGAAAAATTTTCTATGAGGGGGTCTGAATCCCTCGAAATTATTTCAAGTATCGTTTTGCATATTTTCTAATTTTAAGTTGTTGTTATCTAATACCCTTAATTATTTGGTTTTTTCAAAGTTTCGGCTGTGTGCCTGTTATTGTGAAAAACACAAATTTTCTTCAAGTGAGTGCAGACTATTCTCTTAAGGGCACCCACAATTATTCGCCCCCTAAAATGGAGCAATAAAATGCGGATTTTCAGTTCATTTTGACTATAACAGCCAAACGTAGCTTTTTGCAGTCTATAAACGTTATTTTCGGGTGTTTTCTGTCTTGAATTCTTTCAAAATTTCAATTTTCAAAACCCATTTTTGCCACATCTTCGTGACAATCTTCCAATCTTGTTTCGAAATGATAAACTGAAATATGCCATAAACTAAGGTCCATTACCTACAATAGTCAAAAGAATTTTTCGTATATTGAGTTGTTGTGCTCAGCGTTGTCCATTTCCAAACCCATTTTTGGTTTTGGAATGAAAAATTGAATTATTTTTTCCTGTTGCGGGCGGATCACTGGATAATAAATTTCAGAGTAGTGATGTTTAGTTTCGGACGGGGAGAGGCACATTTTTTGACTTAGATAATTCTTTGTATATGCCTTAGTTTTTGATTTGTTCTATGGAGAACAATCTTTAAATATTTTTGTGAACTTAATTTTAAAAAAATTTTCTTATTTGATGTAAATAACAAAAATTATCTTAAGTAAAACAAAGATCATCTTGCCCGACTTGATCAAGCGCCATGCAAATTTGGATGTTGATACGGATGAGTAAAAAAAATATATCAATGTTTACTTTCCAAAAATATCGATATTATGTTGATAATACTGAAATATGGATATGTTTATAGTGTCCGATCAACATTCAAAGTTTTCCCACACAGGCGTTGTATAGTGGGCATAGCACTGCTTTTTACTATAATATATAGTATGATAATATATATATAATAAATATATAATAGTATAGTAGTATAATATATTATAATAAATAATATAATTATACTATATATTATATAAATATATATACTATGATATATATATATATGTATAATAGTATAATATAATAAATATATTGTTCTTAAATTTATTATATTTTGTCAATATTTCATTTATAATTCGTTTGTTGCTCTTGCATTATGGGCCCCTGTATACGTGGCCCCCAGAGCGGGGTCCTGCGGGGCCGGTAGTTACGCCCCTGGCTGATATAATATATATTATAAATATTATTATATATATAATATATAATTATATATACTGTATATCTAATATATATATATTCAGTATATATATAGTATATATATATCGGTATATATATTATATAATAATATATATATACTATATATATATAGTTAGTATAATATAAATAATATATATTATATTATATATATATATATATAAGTAATTATAAATATATATATATATATACACATGGGAGAAGATTTCAATTAGGGGGCAAAGGTTGAGCTATATATTAATATAATATATATATAATAATATATATATAAATATATATAGTATATATATATATATATAATATAATAATATAATTAATATAATATATATTATCTATAAAATGTAATTTTATAAGATTATAATGCGCCATGGCGGAGGCAGGATTTATAGGGGGGCAAATGGTGATTGATATTATATGATAATATATAATATATATATTAAAAAGATATATATGATATCTATATATAATAGTATATATATATAATTATATATGTAAGTATAATTAATATATTATATTAAATAATATATATAATATTAATAATACATTATATTGAAACGTGGAGTGAAAATAAGATCTTATGTATCACAGAAAAAAAGTTTCGTCGGTTATAAATAAATTATTAAAAGTTTTCAGTTGTAATTAAAAATTTGTGTCATGAGGGGATTAAAAATAAAATCCTATTTAACACGATAATAATATTTATGTGTGGGTGGCTGACTTGATTTTTGAACTTATGACTGTATACCTTTATAGGTATTTCGATATCATACCTTACATTTTGTTTCCCAATCCCAATCCTTCCCAGTAATGTAGCTTAATTTTGTAAGGGCTGCTTCAGGCGTCATGTCAAACCCAGGAAACACTCCGGCATCTCGCAGTATCTGCAAATTGTAAGAAGCATTCATATACTCAGATAAATATTCTTCATGTAAAAAGTAGCTGTAATAGATGCTAAAATATATAATGTAAATTTTAAGGCAAGTTTGATAAGAATAAAATATGTTCCCATAGTACCTCTCCTGTCTCGTATATGGCGTCAACACCTCCGTGTGAACATTGGGTAATATTAACTATAAGAACACCCCTTGATGTAGCTTCTTTTAGAATTTCAAGAATGTCTTTCCTATTCGATGGGATGTTACCTGAACCATACGTTTGCAAAACTGCCCCAGCTGTAGGGGGCTGTAATAACGTTCGAACAGTTTCTGTAGAGATTGAAGGGAATAGGCGTAGGAGCCCAATGTGACGATTTAGTTGATCCGTTACTTCGAATTTTGCAATTGATTTGGGGTGAAAAACCAGACGATAATCGACTAAAAGGAAGAAATATTTCAATAAACCACGAAAAGAAAGCAATGACCCAAATAATTTTTCAGGTAAATGTAATAATTTGGCCAAAACAAATTTGAAACTTTAATTTTTATTCTTGTTTCTTATAGAAAATGTAATAGCTTAATACATGTTCTTAAGCTATAGCTTAATACATGTTCTTCTTCTATGTTATACACGTGTTTTTAAGAGATTAATGGTACTAAATATTACTAAAAAACACAGTTATTCAAATTAAAAAAAAATAGTAAATTAATTAATAACCCATTTCTAAAAATAATTCATTTAAAGAATACTCCAGCAATATTTAATGTAAAATTTTTTATGTGATATTGAAAAACTTTAAGGCCATAAATTCTATACAGATCTTTTTCTTGTACCTTGTATCGATATTCCTGCGACAGCTAAAGGAGACAAATTTGGAGAATCAAATGCGTCCAGACTTCCAGCAGAAACTTTAACTGTCCTGTTTCCTCTGTATAATTTTATAAGTGTTTCAATAACTTGTAGAAATATATTAAATTTCATCAGCTTTGCGAAATACTTTTCAGGTTTTTTAATAATACACAAAGTAAGAAAGCATCATTAAAGCATTAAAAAACCAGTTTTAAGGTAACATTATTCGTTAACAACTCGCCTACAAAATTCTAGAACTTGACGATTTTCTCAATCTACAACATTTTCCTTTCTTCCCCGTTCTTCAAACTTCTCGTTTTTCATTAATCTATACGAGTGGTAAAAGGGATATACTAAAATCCTTGTCTACCTTCATTCATTTGATTCATTAAAGAATTGTTTATCTTCCTCCAGCTTTAATCAGTGTAAGAGGTGTCCATGAACAATATTCAAACAAGTTTGTCTACGCTTTTTAACAAAAGCCTTTCATTTTCCTTTTATACTTCACTTCCTCGTTTAGAGCTTTTCTGTAAACCTCTTAACTCTTCAAATATTAGTTTTTAAGTTCTTTTTAATTCTTTTATACATATTTGTTGAGCATCCTCGCGTCGGAATACGAGCTTTGTTCAAAAAACATATTAATTTCATCAATGACTAGTTTTGCACTCTGTCGAAGAGTTAGTTTCGTTTCACGAACGGTTCCAAGAAAAATGAACACAATAAAACACAGGACAATAATGGAGGGTAGTTTTCCCCCTATAATTTGCTGTGAATAGTTGCCTATGTCAAGATCACAACTGAAATAAATCTTTTTTTTATAAAGTACAAAGTTTCTGACATTTCAGAAATATACAACTTGTATTAGTTATGCAAATATCAGAATGAAATAACATCACTAAACTGAATAACAACCCTTAAAGAAAGGAAAGAATAATATATATTTATATATATACTATATATACTATATATATGATATATATATATACTATATATATATATCATAGTATATATGATATATGCTCCAGTTGATAAGTTGTACATGTCCTATAAACATTCTATTCATAAGCCATGTCTGAATTGTAAGCCTCAATGTGGCCATTTATATTTATTTTTAGGAAGCTAAAACTTTTTAAATAAATACCTTTACGTATAGTATAATTTGAAATGGTGAGAAGTAAATATATATATTTTTTTAAAATGTATTAGTGGGCCACCCTAATATATATATATTATATTTTTTTTTGATTATATACTATATATATATAATATATATATATATATATATATATATATATATATATATATATATATATATATATATATAACTGATATATATTTACTATATTCATATTATTATAGATATATGAATATATATATTGGGCATATATGCGCAGGCACTCATTCAAACGACAACATACTATAATAATGACTTTATCATACGAGTAACATTCATCCGTAGCTTCTCACGGCTGTGTGGTGTGTGTGTGTTGGTGTTGTGGTGGGTGTGTGTGTGTGTGGTGTGTGTGGTGTGTGGTGTGTAGTGTGTGCGTGGCGTGTCTTGGTCCCTTCACAACGCGCGGAAGCAACTAAGCTAACAACAGCAAACCCAACAATAAATATTAAACAACGACACAAATAGAACTAAAACACGTAAACACATATGAAAGTTACATAGTACCAATGTGCATTCTGTACATGTGTATCATCACAATAACAACATCAACCAACAAACAGCAAATAACAATATACATAACAATAAAACAGCTAGAAAAAGACGGCAAAAAATAACAAATATGAAAATGAGTAAGGGCTTACGAGAGCTTCAGAGAACTACTCCACATTTTGTTGTGTAGATCATAAAACTTATATACTATCAATCTGCTTTATAAATAAATATTAATATATATATATATTATATATATATATATATATAATATAATATAATATTATAATATAGTACTATATATATATACTATATAACTTATATATATACTATATATATATTACTAGTATAAAACGAGAGAGAGAGAGAGAGAGAGAGGAGAGAGAGAGAGAGAAGCAAGCGCTGTTGGTAAGAGAGAGAGAGATGAGAGAGAAAGAGAGAGAGAGAAGAGAAGAGAGAGAGAGAGAGAGAGAGAGAGAGAGAGACGAGAGAGAGAGAGAGAGGAGAGAGGAGAGAGAAGAGAGAGAGAGAGAGAAGAGAGAGATGAGAGCCTGTTAGCGGGTGTGAACCGTTTTAAAGATAGTTTGAATGACGGAGTGATCAGGTGGAGGGAATCTGGGGTGTGATGTCGACCCTAAGATCGTTTGGGCACGTAAAAAGGATGGTGGAGGGAGAGAATTTGAAAAAGGTGTTGGAATGAAGGAGACTTGAGGGAAGGCGACTTTCCAGAAGGCCGAGAAGGAGACGGATAGCAGGAGGTGGAGCGAAGCTTTGAAAGGCGAAGAACGTATGACACTGGGGGAGTTGGAGGACCGACTGGAACATCTCATGTAAGGACGGTGTGGAGAAGAGATTCTGGACTGTACCTTTGTCACCACATATCTTCGGCAAGAAGACGAGTTAAGTTGTTTGAGAAGAAACCTAAGAAAGAATGGTATTGAAGGGAAGGGAAGATAGAGTATATTAATCAGACTAGCTATTTTTTGTAAATTAGATTGTATTTCACAAATGTATCTATTTTTTAATTTAAAAAAACTAATTTGAGACATTATTTCACAATTAAAAATTTCCTGCGTTCCCCAGAAACATTGCCGTTGGTATAAAATCAACAAAGTTATTTTGAAGTCATGCAAATATTCACAACTTTACTCAATAAGTAAATTGTAGAATTCACAAAAAAGTTAACAGTTAATCAAATTTTTAACAAATAACGGGTTTTTATAAATCTATTCAGAAAATTTATTGTTGTACTGTTTAAAAATTGGTCGCATTAGAGTGCTACCCTTCTTCTGGGTGCTGGGTCATTTTATGATTAGGTAGGGTAGCTTCAATTTACTTACATTTACATCCTCGTTCACTGAAACATTTTTCCTCATAAATAATTGAGAGCTTAAGAGGGTTTGGTATAGAATGATGAGCTATCATAATATTGTCTTGTTTAACTTTAACAGCGAATTCTTTACCATACCTGATGATTAATTCTATAACTTTACCAAGAAGTCAGAATAGTTTTGGCCCTACAGGGACCTAATTAGAACGCCGTCACTAACCTTGAATTTATCCTACCAAGATGTCTGACATAGGTCCATAGAGTGTTCCCTTAAACTCAATAAATAACTCTTATGCCACAAATTTCTGATTGATTTGTACAGCTGTTCTGTTTTTTTCAAATGTTATTTGTAACTTGTCCTGCCTGCTTCTATCTACCTAAGAATCTTTAACCACTTCCATTAGTACTAAAGAAGAATTACAAAGTTTGAGAAAGAGTTAGGAGAGATAAGTTGTAAAGGATTAGAGTTAGAAAAGTATGCAGATTTTTAAGACATTGTAAATAGTGAAGCTGCAGTTTCTCAAGGCAATCATCGGGTCATATGAAAAAAATTTAACAAATTCTCTTCCACTGGTGGAGGGTCCGAAAACCACCCTTCTCACTTAATTTTCCGCGAAATGGTGGTGATATACATAAATATATATAGCTGACTAATAATACATATAATTGTGAATAAGTGGTGAATAGTTGTTGAAATATTAGTGTAGAGCTATATGAATATTAACTATTAAATCATACGTGGTTATATACGTGACAATAATAGATAATATTTAATTAGTGATCTAGTAGTGATCGGAGTATTCCGAAATAATAGTGGTTTAGCTTTTTTAATAATAAAATAATAATAATAATAATAATAATTGATATAATAATATAATATAATAATAATAATAATATATATATTAATTATAAAAATAATAATAATAATAATTAAAATTAATTAATAATAATATATAACATATTAATTACATTTAATAATATATAACTAATAATAATTATTAATTAATACATAATAATAATAATAATACTATATAATAATAATAATAATAATAATAATAATAATATTAATAATAATAATAGTAAATGATAATATAATAATATAATTATATAATAATAATAATAATATATATGTAATGCGTCGTTATCTATGTAATGTAATTTGTATATTGTATGTTATTTAATTTTTGTATTTTATATTTATTCTATACTATATAGCTACCGGTAACCTCGTGGTAGAGCAACTTCGTCCAAGTAAAAATCGAGGATCCGGGTTGCAACCTGGGTTGGGCTGGGAGAATGTGAACTATTTTCTCCTTGGGCTTTGGCTCCGTCCTGCTCGGACGTTAATTGAGCACACCCCCTCCTTGATTAGGGCTCTGCCCGTGAGCGGTGGTTGTTTATCTTCTGTAAAAAAAATGAAAACTGGTCCTTCGTATATATTACATATTGAATATTAGACTGAGTTGTTATTAGTTGATCAAAATAAGGTTAATTTAGATCTACCTACGACCTACTACCTGGGAGTCACAGTTCCAGTCCAGAAAGTGAAAAGGGAAGTCCTACTAAGGAAGATGTGGATTCCCTTTGCCAACTTTCTCACTAAAATTCAAGCTGAATGTGGAAGGGATTGGTTTAAATTTAGCCATCCCTTACAAAGGCTCTGTTGTCGTTGTAACCAGATGCTGGGGTTTCCATTAATGTAAATTGAGAACATCTGGAAGTGTTTTTAGGCACAACTTTCTTATAACCACGTCTGTGAGGATGTTCCAGATCAATTACCCTGATGCTGAACGCAGTAATAATTATCTGTAGATATTTTTCACGCCACATGGGACAATAAAGTCCAATCCAAACATGCCGAACGAAAAAACTATCCAAGTTCAAGTGGTGCTTAGGCATGGTGACGACGATTTTTAGGTTTCTTGGAAGGAGAAAACTGTTCATTTTTTGGCAATGGATTCATGACAGATTTAAAAAAAAAAAAAAACAAAAACATCTTCTTATAAATTTAAGATGTAATGACCCAACCCTGGTGTGGATATTTTTACATGGTAGTTTAAGCGATGCACAATTTTTTAAATGATGATAATTTAGAATAAAAAAAATAAGGTAATAAATTGAACTAAACTAAAATATTAATATTTAGAAATATCCATTAACATCTTAAAATTATCGAAAGAGGTGTATGGAGGATATTACAAATAAATTTAATTTGTAAAACTAAAGGAAGAATAATTTTTATTGTTAATACTTTAACAGTGCTTAAGTGATATGCACATTTTAATTATTCTTGATGGAATGATTAAGAAAAAATGGTGTGATTTAACTTACCTAGGTCAAAACCTGATATTTGGTAATAACAAAACACCACCCATACTGGAATCCGTCTAAGTTAGTACTGCCGATATTCGATAAACACCCGAAGCAATGGTTGACATCTGGAAATAATTAAAAGTGAATATTTTGGCCCTAGGTTAATTACAGTTAATCATCTTACCTCTCTGCACTTCCAGTTTGCTAAAATCTATATAAACACATAAAAAAAAGCATCCTAAACGTCATTATCAAATTTAACACCAATTGATTTATTTTACAAGACCTTGTGGGGTTTTACTTCTCTAAATACATTTGCAGCTTTGTCAAACTTTGTTGGTAACTAAATACACACCACGTTTATTAATCAATTATTGTTCTTACGGTGGCACTTGTTGTCGTAGGAAGGTGACATCTGCGACTATAAGAATTGCATGAAAGAACTTTATTTAAGTGTGTTCTCAGGAACGAAAAGCAGGCGACTCGTCGACCAAGAACATCTTGAGCTCAAGTTTAATCTCTTTGTACGATTTGTTAAGTCTTTTAATTGATGTAGCATACTATATATCGAATGAAGAATTTTTAAATTTTCGCGCTTTTTAAAATTTCATAATTCTACTTTTTGTATAAATTTTAAATAACTAGAATATTTAAATACTTGATTAAAGAAGGCTGCAGTTACAGAAAAATAGTCCAGCAAGGCTAAAATGTAATTACTGCGGTTCATAGTTACAATTGGTAATTCGGCGCAATTTTAAGGTGTACCTAAGGTTTTTCTCATTCCTTTTTTAGATAAGATGGCTTTAGATAATGCTTTTTTTAACACTTCTAATAGTAGTTATCAAATAGTTTGCTTTAGGTTGGATACTTTGTATCAACTTTGTGACGTATTCTCTTTTCAATAATCTATCGATAGCGTTGGCACCCCCAACCGCCTCGAAACGAATACTTACCCTAACGTTTAACAGTAAAATTTTGACTACTTTACATTTGCATCTCAGGTTGCGATTTTTGTCTTTCCCTTTTAAAATCTTAATCTGCAACATGATGAAATCATCCAAAAATGCTATTATCAATAAACTTAAATATAGATATATGATGGATTTTCCTCTTTACATAGTAAGTTGCTTATAAGCTTTTTATCATAGCTTTTTTTTAAAAAAGTATGAAAATATGATTTTTTAATTTTTATTTTAGAGTATTATAAGAGCCATTATATTCTTAAACTAAGCATGAAAAGGGGAAATTTAAAATTTTTCCTTAACTGGTACTTTTTTGAAAGTCAACAATCCAAAGGTGGATGTTTTGGGATTCACTTTAATTGATGTGACCATAACAGGCTTCTAAAACCTGACTGTTAGTTAACCTAGCCATCAGGTTTACAAAGGTTTACACCCTGATTCACTATATATATATATATATATATATCATATATGATATTATAATATATATATTATATATATATATATATATATATATATATATATATATATATATATATATATATTAATATATATATATATATATAATATACATTCGAATCTAAGAGAAAAGTGATAATCCACTTGGCCTCAAACGTTGCATCGTTTTTTAGGTAACTTGAGGAAAAGATACTATGTATTTTACACAACATCATGTATGTATTTGTATATGTATATATATGTATGTTTTTTTTTTGTATTTTATATAAGAATTTAATTTGTGTTCTAATTTAGATTGGTTTAATTTGTTTTAAATGATGGTTACACGGCACAATTGCTACAAAACTATCCTCTAACAATATGATTAAAACTTTATGTTTGTACAACAACAAAGAAAAAAGTAATATTATAAGTTAAAAAGTCTATAATCTGCCTCTTTGATGAGCATATGCTGTTTTGGATATAGTATGGACTGCTTACCCCACAATAGAAGATTCAACTAAGTTGCCACAGACTTAGTTTATGTAGGTCTAATGTTATAGTAGGTATACACCCGTCAATAGCAGTTATTTATTTATTTGATAAAAATTTGGTTCCTTGGAAGTATGAATGGTTAGTAGGATACATGATAAGTGAAAAAGTACTAATTTTAAATTGACAAATTTATCAGTTTAAAACGCCCGCACAGCCTACTTTTATTCTTGTAGTATGGGTTGAAGCATGAATTACGATATACGAGTTAGGTTAGCATATAGTGTGTATACTAAGCTGTAAGTAATAAGTATGATCCGTATGTTAAGACATGTCTGATAAAAGATTCCTTTAAGTGAATGGGCGTGATTTTCTACTTATTTTATACATTGTAACATTAAGTTATAATAATGGCGAGGTAAATAGTTGGATTTAAGTCTCGATATTTCCAAAAATATAGATTAAATATATATAAAGCTTGTTTGGAGAAATATGTATCATTTATCATCACCTAATGTCCTTGTTTATACATTTTGATTTGTTTTTTATATTTGTATTTAAAAGTTATATGTGAAAATTTTAATATTATTGGAGAAAAATTTATAAGCTAAATAATCTGTTACCAGGTGTAAGGTCTTTATGCCAATTATTTTTTTTTTCTAATTGGCATAAAAAACTGAAAATCCTTTATAAAGATTGAATCGAAATTGATCATTGTCAATTTATTTCTATTTAAGAATTAATTAATGATATTAATAATAATATTATTGAAAATAATGTTAATAATGATTATAGTATTAATAATAATATTAATAATAATATTATTAGTATGTGTGTGTGTTTGTGTGTGAGGGTGTGTGTGTGTGTATTAATGTTGGTGCTGGCGAGCGTGTCTTTCATAAAGTTCAGTCACTATTTATTAAAACAAATTATTTAGTATTACCTCCAAAATAAGTTAATCGAGCAGCATACGTTATGTTCCTATAAGTAAAGTTACTCCTCAAATAAGTCTTCTCCGCATTGCCTTTATATAATAGGAGCAGTTGATCCTCACTTTTCTAGTGACGCGCCAACAGGAACGTTAATGATGGTAATGTTTCCTCATTAATAAAGAGAATCGAGTTTACGGCCTTAAAACCTTAAATGAAAGGGTTACTTATAATTACTAGATTAATTCAGTAATTTACCCCATTAAACACCCTAAACCAGACTTTTTGATTCTTTTAAAATATTTTTGTCGAAGCACTTGTAAAACTCAATGTCTAGTAACTTTTTGGTGTGTGAATTTTTACTCTGATTAGTATTATTTTATATTTTTTACCATCTTTTCTATTACTAAGTAAATATGTAAAAGATAATTACTGACTTTCGACAATTTGCTTTATCTTATCATAAGGATCTCAATCTTTCTTTCAAACCTGTTTTCAAGCCTTTCTTCAAGATATTTTTTTAAAAGAAATTTGCATTAAAGAGCTTGTTTAATTATATATTTTTGTGAATAGTCTACCGTTTTATTATTCTGTATGTATGTATAAAGAAAATTATACATACACGTTTTAAGCACATATATATACATATCATACACTTATGCATAGACCATTATCGTCGTCGTAGATCACTCTTGAATTCATCTTTATACGTAACGTTCCTAATAAAAAAAAAGAAGTATTAACTTAATTATAAATTCAAGAGAGTCTCCTCCCTATAACAATAATAATTTGTCGTTCAGTCCTTCTAATACATCCGCTTATAAAGACCTCATCCTCCAGTCCAATTACAATTTAAAAAGGCCTGATTAAAAGTATATCAAAAGAAGCCTAAAAAATTGTACCCCGTTTTTTATGTATATATATATATATATATATATATATATATATATATATATATATATATATATATATATATATATATAATAAAAAAAGGGCGGAAAAAAGTGAAAGGAAAAAAAAATAGGATGGAAAAAAAATAGAGAGAATTTCCCCCTGCTTTATTTTATCGGTCTTTTTTATGCTGGATTAATTTCTTTGATAGAAGAAGAGCCGAGAGTCATTGTCTTAAAAATTGGTTGGGATTTTTATTTTGTTGCGAAAAATTTTTGTGTTCGAGAGAAAAATTTTCGTATTTTCCTTTTCTGTGTTTAGATTTTATTTTTTATTCCCCGTTAAAAGATTAAGAATCGTTTTCGTCCTTTGCTTTACTCGAGGCTTAAAAGGATAATGAAATTCGGGAGCATCGCATCGGACACGAGCAAAGATTTATTTTATTAGGAATCTTCGACGTATAAAAGATGGGAAAAAGCTTCGTTCGTCTCCTTTCCTTTTCTTTCCGCGCCTCCCAACGCCCAAAATAAAGGCAGAAACAAAAACGCTCATTTAATAAACATAAACGAAATTAAACTTTGTTAAACTAGATTCCATCTTAAGAAAAACTTTTCTTCCGCAATTCAAAATAATGATAAAGCAATCTTATACAAACTCTGTAATCCTCCTTAAGGACGGCATAATTTAGCTCTAAGTCGTGCGCATTCTGCTTGTCTTATTTTTGTAGATGTCTTTCTCGAGCACTTTTGGCGGGAAAAATAAAAAAAAAAGCGGGAAAAACGAAAAAAGGGTCTAGAACGGAAATTTTCTTCCTTTTCGGTCATCGTTCGGTAAAATTAGCATTGTCAAAGCGAGACAATCTCTCTCTACTCCTTCCTGAGGGAGAAAAAAAAAAAAAAAAAAAAAAAACTATCCTTTACGGCGATATTCGCCAGCAAGCCGAAATCAAAAGAGGATTTTTGACATCGCTTTGAAATCCTTTAATTAGTTAGAAATTATTTAGAAGAAAGAACACAATATTATGCACAATTTAGTTGTTTCAAAATAAGAAGTTTATAGACTGAACGTAGAAAGATTATTGGACTATTTTGGTGGGATTTTCTTGGCGCCGTTCAAATTTAAAAGTCTCCAAGTTAAGTAAATATATCTATACGTTTATAAGAATTCTTACTGTCAGGGATTTCAGGGTGACATCTTCAATTCTTTATATATATATATATATATATATATATATATATATATATATATATATATATATATATATAGAAAGATAGGATATATAGATATAGAGATGTATAGAGTAGAAAGAAAGGTAAAGTAAAGATAAAGTTATATATATATATATATATATATATATATATATATATATATATATATATATATATATAGTATATATATATATATATATATATATATATATATATATATATATATATATATATATATATATATATAAGGTTGATTACATGATGATATGTTCCCTAAAGTAAATATATATATATATATATATATATATATATATATATATATATATATATATATATATATATATATATATATATATATATATATAAGTTGATTACTGATGATATAAGTTTGTCACCTAAAGTGGTTGTAAATGAGATAATTATAGCCAATCCATTTGCAAGTAAGCTTTGTATTTCAATTACATCAATTATATATATATATATATATATAGAGAGAAAGAGATATAGTATATATATATATATATATATATATATATATATATAAATATATATATATATATATATATAATAATATATATATATATATATATATATATATATATATATATATATATATATATATATATATATATATATATATATATATATATATATATATATATATATATATATATATATATATATATATATATATATATATATATATATATATATATATATTTTAGGGTTTGAGACAATTTGAAGTTTGCCTACCGTAATTTAAAATCAACCCTTTATTTCTTCTGCGCCCCACCCCCCCTTCTAAAAAAATAAAAAATAAAACATCTATTCAACAAATATATAATTATGCCCCCAACATCTTCCATTATTAAAGTAATACGTGAAATGGAAGCTCAATGTATTTTGAAAAAAAACAAAAAAAAATTCAAAACTCAAATGGTATTACCCAATTTATTAATTATGCTCAGAAAAAGTAATTATTGTTACTGATATAATCTCACAAAATTTCACTAAAGTTAACTACTGGAAATTTACAATCTTTATGGAAATGGTAAAACATGAAAAAAATATCACATAGGATTGAATATGATCTGCAGACCTGGCAGGAAAATAAATACCTCTTCGGTTGTCAGATTGCCATATAGCAAGGGCGCGAGTTCGATCCCTAGTCCGGATCCTCGGTAGAAATTACCTAGAGAGGTTCTCCTCCTAGAATAGGGCTATGCCCATGAAGTGTCAACTTTTATTAAATAAAATAAATAAATATTTAAAAATTTACTCTTTCAAAAAAAATAAAAATTTACTCATTGAAAACAAATAAAAATTTACTCATTCAAAAAAAAACATTTGCTCATTCAAAAAAAATAAAAATTTACTCATTCAAATCAAAATAAAAATTTACTCATTCAAAAAAAAATAAAAGTTTGCTCATTCAAAAAAAATAAAAATTTACTCATTCAAAAAAATTAAATTTACTATTCAAAAAAAAAATAAAAATTTACTCATTCAAAAAAAATAAAAATTTACTCATTCAAAAAAATTAAAATTTACTCATTCAAAACAAAATAAAAATTTACTCATTCAAAAAAAATAAAAATTTGCTCATTCAAAAAAAATAAAAATTTACTCATTCAAAAAAAAATTTACTCATTCAAAAAAAATAAAAATTTACTCATTCAAAAAAATAAAAATTTACTCATTCAAAAAAAATACAAACTTACTCATTCAGTTGCTTACGACAGATGCAAATATTCCACTAATACCTAGCATAAAAAATTGGAACTTACTGGCAATATGTAATATTCATATTCGCATTCGCGAGTATTAAAAAATATGAGGATTCGCATGCGGATGCGGATCTTAAAGTAGATGAGGAGGATGCGGATGTTTACTCTTTGAAGTTTGAATTTACCAAATATATATATATATATATATAGAAGAGATATATGAGGTTATATATATATATATATATATATATATATATATATATATATATATATATATATATATATATATATATATATATATATATATATATATATATATATATATATATATATATATATATATATATTAGTGATGGACATGACATGATATGATTATCTATATATCTTACATCTTACATTCTCTCACAGTCAGGTTTACGAGCCTGTCAGTGGGGCCAACCTCTGCTTCCATCTTGCACTATCCATCACGATCCCATCTGCCATCAGCTCATCCATTGCAGGCATCTGGTGTTTCCTCAATGAATCCTCTACTGTGTCTCTCCACCTCTTCCGCGGTCTTCCCCTCGGTCTCACTCCCTCCGGTTTCCACCTCCGCCTCCTGCTGGCAACTCTCTCTCTCCCTGCATCCTCTCCAGGTGTCCCCACCATCTTAGTCTGGCTGCGTCCACTTTATTCATCATGGGTTTCACACCCACGCTCTCCCTCACTGTCTCGTTTCTCACTCTCTCTTCTCGTCTTTCCAATCACTGTCCTCAACACATTCATCTCCGCTGTCTGAATTCTACTCTCCTCTCTCTCTGTCATGCTCCATGTCTCCGCCCAATACAACAGTATCGGCGTCAACACTCCTTCTTATATTGCTCTCTTCACCTCTTTGTTCATATATTTATCTTTCAAGATGGGGTATACTGCTCTTACAGTCCTGCAATACTGCTCAATCCTACTCGTAATTTCCTTTGCTTCCAAGTGCTTCCTAGATATTTATATCTATCCACATTTTTAATCTCTCTACCGTCTACCTCCACTATCAACTCCTCCTACTCCCTGCTTACTACCATTGTTTCTGTTTTCTCCACATTCATATTCAATCCTGTTTCTCTCAACTTTTCTGCAAAACACAGCACCATTTGCTTCAACCTCTCACCATCTCCACTCCAACACTCCAAATCATCTGCATATGCCATGATTCTCCGTCAATCTCTTCTAAACTCTCTTTTACACCTTTTATGACTGTGTCCAAATACGCCATAAACAGTATCGGCGACAGCACACTACCTTGCCTTACTCCAGTTTTTACCTCAAACCATTCCTCGTTTTTATATCCTGTTCTTACCTTACTTATGCTATTCACGTATGTACTTCTTACTGCCTTTATCAGTCTGCCTCCAACTTCATAATCCCTCTCCGGAACTCTCCACAGCTTCTTTCTGGGTACAGAATCAAATGCTTTCTTCAAGTCTATGAAGGCGATATATGCCTTCTTATTGTATTCCCATGTCTTTTCCTATCATTCTAAATGCAAACATTAAATATGTAGTACTTCTACCACCTCTGTACCCATACTGCTCTTCACCCAATCTTGGCTCTATTTTTTATCTTAATTTTCTTTCTAATATTCTTTCATATAATTTCGCCATGTGATCCATTTGTGAGATTCCTCTATAATTTTTACAATTTCCTGCGTCCCCCTTACCTTTATAAATGGGAACTATTATTGACCTTCCCCAACCTTCCGGCACTCTACTCTCTCCACCCAACACCTGTTCAGAAATCTCAGCATCAAGGCTTTCAGCCCCTCTCCTCCCTCCCTCAGCAACTCAATATTTATCCCATCCTCACCAGGAGTTTTTCCGCTCTTCATTTTCCTTAACGCCTCCTCAAATTCCTCCTCCGTTATTACCTCCTCCTCTTCTCCCTCCACGTTTCTCTCCTCCTCCTCTCTCTCCCCTTCCTCTTCCGACTGCACTCCCACATTCAACAACTCATCAAAGTACTCTATCCACCTTTTGTTTTTTTCCTCCGGGCTTACCAATGTTTCTCCATTTTTGTCTTTGATATTACATACTCTACTCTTCGCTCCTCTATACGTTCTTGCCAATCTAAAAATCTTCTTCTTGCTTTCCTTCATATCATCTATCAGTTCCTTTGCTAGCTTCTAAGCCACCTCCTACTTTGCCCTCCTCTTCCAACTGACAGGGCGAAAGCCCTTCCTGGGAGTTGTTATAGATTATAGATTATATATATATAGCAGCAGATAGCATATATAGCAGTATATATATATATATATATATATATATATATATATATATATATATATATATATATATAATATTATATAAGTAATATAAGTTATATAGCAAAAAGTTATAGTAGTATATATATATATATATATATATATATATATATATATATATATATATATATATATATATATATATATATATATATAAAATATATATATATATATAGCAGAGATATAGTTATATATATATATATATATATATATATATATATATATATATATATATATATATATATATATATATATATATATATATATATATATATATATATATATATATATATATATATATATATATATATATAAATAATATTATAAAAATATAAATATATATATATATATACATATGTTTCTCACGTATACATCTCTATATATATATATATATATATATATATATATATATATATATATATACTGAAATCGAAATTCAAAATTACAATTATTCCCATAAACTCCCATGATAAAGATGCCAAATAATATTTATTTTATATGCATTTTATCAAATGTAGAAAACATCCTCAACATCCTCATTTTTCAAAAGAGGATGCGGATGTGGATGCGGATGTGCCGTTAAGTGAGGATGCGGATGCGGATGCGGATGTCAATTTAGGGTGTGGATGTTCCGCGTGGATGGATGCGGATGTGACGTGGATGTCATGTCCATCAGTAGTATATAAGAGGTATAGTATATATATAGCATATAAGTATATATAGTAGTATATATATATATATATATATATATATATATATATAGTATATAATATATATATATATATATATATATATATATATAGTATATATAGCAGCATGTGTAAAGAAATATGTATAGGGATGAAGATGAAATGTGTGGATATATATATATATATATATATATATATATATATATATATATATATATATATAGTGAAATATATATATATATATTTATATATATATATATATATATATATATATATATATATATATATATATGTATATATATATATAAGAATATATATATATATATATATATATATATATATATATATATATATATATATATATATATATATATATATATATTAGTATGTACTTAGCCAGGGGGCCAGGTTCCGAGCCTTCTACACTGAAAATTTCTAGGTATCATCCACACAATATAAAGTGCAGTTAAATTACTTATATAATCTGTCGTGCTGTCGGAACAAATCTCGTAAGTCCATTAGTTAAAACCAAATCCCCGCGAAACAATCAGAAAATGATACTTCTCAGCTGATTTTTAGCAAATGTAAACGTACCTAATCCAGCGCACTGAGTGGAAATTGCTGTACCAAGAATTAACAAATTCCAAAAATACAGACCCAACATTCATACACCAACAGACTTATTATCGCACACCCATTTTTATACCATTTTTATTTTTTGATGATTTAATATCAGCATTAGGAGAGAGATTTTTTAAATTTTCCTTGCAATTTGTCATACCGAACGGGTGTAATGTGCCATATGAGAAAAGATTGTGTAATATTTTACAAGGAAGATCTCGAAATCCCAAATGAAGATTTAGTAAAAGCAGAATGGGATTTATGGAAGATGAAATGGCATCACAGCACAGGTCGCCCAAAAACCGCAATAGATGGACTAGTTTCTTGTTCGCAATCACAATTTCCAAATATTTACATCTTGTTGCAAATACTGGCAATTTTACCCGTGTTTAATGCTTCAGTAGAAATTTTCAACATTAAGACTTCTGGAAACCTACTTGAGAAATACTATTGAAGATGAAAGACTTATTGGACTTGCCCTCCTCTACACATACATCGAAATATTGAAATAAAAATTGAAGATGTTATCTCAGACTTCATTCTCATATCAGGCGATTAAATTTAACAATTTAGGTAAGATGATTTTAGTAATTCATATAAATTCTTCCCATTTTTTCTTAGGAATTTAATATTTTGTCCTTCCACTTTATATATATATATATATATATATATATATATATATATATATATATATATATATATATATATATATATATAGTATATATATATATTATATATATATATATATATATATATATATATATATATATATATATGTATATATATATTAGTATAGATATATATATATATATATATATATATATATATATATATATATATATATATATATTTAGAGTAAGAGTATATATATATATAAATACATATATATATATATATAAAGAACACTAGTCCCCTGACACAGAACTGATTAACATATATATATATATATATATGTTATAGAATATATATATATATATATATATATATAGCAGTATATATATATATATATATATATATATATATATATATATATATATATAAGAATATATACTATATATGTATATATATATATGTATCTTTTCAATATTATATATATATATATATATATATATATATATATATATATATATATATATATATATATATATATATATATATATATATATATATATATATATATATATATATATTCAACGATTCAGTTTTTATTAACAAACATGTAGATTTAAATTTCTTCAGCCTCTCTCTCTTCCATGGATTTGGAATGCAAATTTTTAATTAATTTGGTAAAATTACGATGCCTCCCTTTGGGTGGTATTTCACTCTAATAATTCTCGCTCTCTCGCCTTTCTTGGCTTCTCCCAAAAGGAGAGTTTTCAAGTCATTCCTCCTCTCATTATCGATCGTGTCTCTTAGGTAAATTTATATGTCAGTGAAATCACTTTTCAAGCTTGCATGTATTTTGAAGAGAATTGGAGAAATTTTTTTCAGTTTTCATCAAATTTATAAGCTAATAATTTATGTGTATATGTAACCGAAGAACTCTAATCTAACTCTAATCTAATCTCTAATCTAACCCTCAGCGCTTGTCATTATATAGGATATAGGAGACACTGCTTCCTTGCCTTCTGCAACCCTAAAGGCACCTATTAAACCATCCCTTTTTCTATCACCTATCCAACCATTTAATCTGGAGCAACTAATTAAAGAACCTACACATATTCCGGATCGTCCCAACCAATTCTTGAATACACTTGACATGTGTTTCACCACTAGTCCATCTCTCTCTATAAATACACCACCTTTGCTCCTATCGGTAAATCTGACCACAACCCTACATCTCTTAATTTTCATACTTTCTCTCCAACAGCTCCATCCTGCCCTATGCGTTTTTTTCTGACACTTTGATCGGGCTGATTGGGGGCATTGCGTTGCTTCTACGCTAACTATAATTGAAGTGACTGTTTTGACTCTGAACCCGATAAAGGGGGAGCTGTAATCGTTGATGGGATGAGCAGGTTCATTTCTTCTTCGACTAAATCTTCTTCTCCTCAAAATCCATGGTTCGATCGTGCTTGTTCTCTGGCCATTCAGGCTAGAGACAGTGCGTATCGGGCGCGGAAAAATTCTCGTTCTCCTATCACTCTCGCTAAGTTTCATTCAGCTAGAAATCGTTGCAAGGATACTCTTCGACGAGCAAAGCGGACTTTCATTAAGCAAAAGTGCTCTGACCTCCTTAGTTCTCCTACTGACAAATCTTTCTGGCCACTTGCCAAAAACATGTCTAACAACTTCTGTAAATCACCCTTTCCTCCTCTTACTCGCTCTGATGGTTTTGTTGCTAATACTAAAACTGAAAAGGTCAATCTCTTTGGCCTCCTATTTTCCTCTAACTCAACCCTAGATGATTCGGGGATTCCTCTTGCTCCTCCTTCTCCTCTCAGGTGTTCTATGCCTTTGCCTGTGATTACATTTGATCGGGTGCATTGGCTCCTGAAATTTATGAACGTTAGGAAGGCGGGTGGCCCGGATGGCATTCCTCTCCAAGTGTTGAGGGAGTGTGCTTCCGTGCTGACCCCATCCCTCGTTCAGCTATATTCTCTATGCCTCAGTACTAGCACTTTCCCTCAGTGTTGGAAGCGCTCATATGTCCAACCTATTCCGAAAGAAGAAAGCAACTCTGATCCTTCTAACTATCGCCTTTTAGCTCTAACTTTTATTCTATCTAAGATCATTGAAACCCTTCTCAACTCTCACTTCTTAGACTATTTGGAATCTCATTCCCTTCTTTCCGATCGCTAGTACGGCTTTCGGCGCTCAAGGTCTACTGGAGATATACTTTCCTATTTAACAGATTTATGGTTTTCCGCCCTTAGGAACTACGAGGAGACTTGGGTGGTGGCGCTTGACATATCCAAAGCATTTGACCGGTATGGCACGCGTCACTACCTTCTCCAAGCTCCTTTGGGTTTCCTCCTTCTCATTCTACTTTTGTCTAGCTTTCTTTCAAATCACACACTATCGGCTGTTGATGATAGGGCGACTTCTTCATCTTTTTCTGTCCATAGTGGTGTTCCTCAGGGTTCTGTCTTTTCTCCTACTTTATTCCTGCTTTCATTAAAGATCTTCTCACCTGCACATCTAACTCTATTCACTCATATGCCGATGACTCGACCCTTCATTCTTCTACTCATTTCAATTCTGCTCGTTCTTTTACTTCTAGAATTGCCTCTCGTCTTAATCTTTCCGATTCTATTCTCGCTGATCTGGATAGAATTTCCGAGTGGGGTCGTCTCAACCTTGTGAAATTCAATTCTTTAAAAACCCAACTTCTACAAATCTCCTCTCTAAGACACCTTCTAACTTCTATCTCTTTCGACGGTTCTCTCGTCTCTCTTGTTGACAATATAAACATCCTTGGCCTTAACATAAACAAAAAAATGTCTTGGAAACCTCACATCACAACGGTTGCTAGGGCGGTCTCAAAGAAACTGGGAGTTCTGTTTAGACTGCGAAACTTTTTTCCCTCTTCACAGTTACTCAAGCTATACAAAGGTCTCATCCGTGCTTGTATGAAACACTGCTTTCATATCTGGGGGGGGACTCTGGTTTCACCCGGCTTTTGGATAGGGTCGAATCAAAGGCCAAAAGGCTTATAAACTGTCCTGTACTTTCTAGTTCACCCTTTTCTTTCGGGGCGATGCTGGTGCTTTATCTCTTTTCTATAGGTACCGTAGCGGCAAGTGTTCGAGGGAACTTTCCTCTCACGTAATATCACCTTTACGACGCCCACACAGCACAAGAGGTGCTGTGTCGGTACTTGAGTTTTGTGTTGATACTAGTAACTCCAGACTAGTTCGTTGCTGCACTTCCTTCTTTCCTGCCACCTTTGTTCTGTGGAATTCTCTTCCATCTTCTGTGTTTCCTACTCAATTTAATCTCCCGCACTTTAAAGCCTGAGGCTGTGCTCATCTGCGTAATTTGCGTTAGATGAATTTTTGAGGCGTTAAACAGTGGGTGTTGAATCAACACCCACTCCTTGAATAGAGCTCTGCACGTGAGCGGCGGTTGCAACTGAAAAAAAAGTCGCCTAACACAATCAATCTGAAAAACCTACTCACTCCATCCAAAACATCATTCAGATTATCCCAGAATTTCAAACTCTCCTCAACATTACCCTTGGATGGACTATATGTTACCACCACACATACCTTAATATCTTTAATTTAAATTTAGCCATTGGAATTCTAGTAATCACACAAACAAAATTCACCATAGCTCTATGGCATAAGTCATTCATCAGAATCGCAACTAATTCTCTCCCCTCTTTTTGCTCTCCACTCCAGCATACACACATTTTATCCCACACTACTTCAAAACTTCCTTTCATTTTTGTTTCAGTCACAGCAAGCAAATCAAATTTACACGTTCTAAATACATTCATCACCTCTCTCCTCTTCCCCTCATCATTTGTACCTCTAACATTCCATGTACGGAGACGATTCATTCAAATTCCACAGGAAGATACAAGGCCGCTTATTCTTTTACCCCCACAAACAGGAACATATGAGAAAAAGGAGTTGTCTGTAATATTAATGGTATTTCATGCTGCGTATGTGATACGGAGAGTCTATTCCTGTGTAAAAAGAGTGTGGATATGAGTGCAAGAGGGGCGAACCATTCGGCACTGGAGTATAATATGATGTACCTTACACCCTAATTGACAAATGGGAGGTAATCTCATCACTAAGATAGCGCTACTTCTCTGTCTGTCTGTCTGTCTCTCTCTCTCTCTCTCTCTCTCTCTCTCTCTCTCTCTCTCTCTCTCTCTCTCTCTCTCTCTCTCTCTCTCTCTCTCTCTCTCTCTCTCTCTATCTCTCTCTCTCTCTCTCTCTCTCTCTCTCGTCTCTCTTCTCTCTCTCTCCTCTCTTTCTCTGATATATATAAATATTTAATATTATATAATATAAATATATATTATACTATATATAATAGTTGTTTAGTGGAATTTAAAGCTTATATATATATATAATTAGATAATATTATATATTATAGTATTATATATCACTTTAGGTTATTTTATATTTTAATATTATATTATATATATATGTGTATTTTATATATTATATATTATTATAGTGGATATTATAAATTTTTTTTTAATATATTTTTTTTATATTATATATATATATAATATTATATATTATATAAACCTACAGCTTTATATTACGGTATATAGTATATTATATATATATATATTATAAGTATATAATATATATATTTATTATAATATATATATATAGTAGTATAATAATATATAGTATATATACTATTTATATATACTGGTATAAAATATATAAATAAGGATGAATTAATATATAAATATATTAAACCTACAGCCTTTATATACGGAATTATATATAAATATTATAAAATATAGGGAATAATTATTTAGTGAGTATATATTATATATATATTATTATATATATATATACATGCAAATAATAATGGAAAAGCATATAGTATTAGCTATAGAATATGTATGCAATTTGCATGCTTATAAAATTTGTATATATAAAAGAATGGAAACATCGAGGATGCCGGATGTGTAACATTAACATATCCTGCATTCCGCTAAGCGGTGTTCAAAAATTAGACATCCGCCAATTACATCCAATCCGCGGATACTAAAATTTGACATCCAGTAAATCCTAATATAGTAATATATATATATATATATATATATATATATAATTATAATCAATTATAAAATTAATTTATTTAAATTTACCTTTAAAATCTATAAAAGATTTATAAAACTAAATAGTTATATTATAATATTTATTTATATCGTATATAATTTATATAGATATATGATAGTATATATATATATTATATATTATATATATATCAGATGGTTGTTAGGCACCTTTCGCTGTTTAAAGTTCTCGCTAGTCCACGCTAGCAGCGCGTCCTAGCGGGACTACCAGAATAGGTGCGGACTAGGGAGGGGCGGAGTCGTCAGGAAATTAGCCGACTTGCACCTGCGGATCAAAAAAAGTTTCCGCTCTTTTTTGTTCCGCACCTTTTTAAAAAATCAAAATAATTTTGGTTAATAAGAGATCAATGTCATTCAGCGTCATCAAACAAAAGAAATATTAAATTTTTTTTTTTAAACTTTATACCGAACCTTCGTATTTCTCTAAAGTATGTTATTTAACTCAATAATTGAAACTTACCAAATTCCTCTGGATTCTGCTTGAGTTCCCATAATATAATAAATAACATTTAATGATTTTATTTAGAGGCCTGTTAATAGCTATTACCCTCATGTATAACTTTAATTAATTATATATTACTATAGATAACTAGCCAATATCTAAATCAATTCTGTGTAAACCCAAATATATATATATATATAATGAGTTAGTATTATAAAGTTATCATCCTACCTTTGTATATATGTATAGTTATATATATTTCAATAATTTAGATATGATATATATTGTATATTATAGTATTATATATATTATATATAATTTAGTTTAATTTAGTTTATAGTAATAATTATAGAAAAGGTTTTGATATATATATATATATATATATATTGTAGGTTATATGAGCTAAGTATAGTAGATTATAATTATCTGTTTACGTCAAAGTAAATATATATTATATATATGTATATATATATATAGAAGGTAGATATATATATATATATATATATATAATTATAGTAATTAGTAATTAGTAATATAAAAACATTTATTTAGGTATATATATATATATATATACTTATATATACTTTAGATATATAATTTATTAATTCAATATGTAATATATATATTATATATAATGATTTTAATAAAATACTATATACCTTATTTATATATATATATATATATATATTATATAGTATATATATATATATTTGGTTTTTACACAGAACTGATTAACATATATATATTATATATATATATTATATATATTATATATATATATATATATATATCATATATAATTATATTATAATATATAATATATATGATATATTTATAAGCTACCGAAGCTGGATACGAGCATTAGCATCGATCTTGCGGATGTCGAGGCTTTCGGTATGGAGATTCTCTGAGCTAAGGCGATGGACGAGAAATTATTTCCTTGCAATTATGGGGGTGGACAGGGTGGATGCAAAATATTCTCAGAGGGGAGGCAGATTAAGTGAATTTAAAGAGGTGATAGCCTGTAAATTTAGCAATCGGACTGCTGGAGAGTGAACTAACACCAGCACTCCTTTCACCAAGGACATCTTTCCCGTTCAGCATAGGCAGAATTTGTTTGAACTGTTGTATAAAATTATAATTACACCGTCTCCTAAGAATTGCTGCGGCGTTAGTATTGCGAAGGTGTATTTAGTATTGGGGGGGGATATTATGTAGATAAGGCAAGAGGTCGGAGCCTTAACTGCTTTAATTTGAGCAGACTAATCTTTTATGAAAGGTTGGTAATATAGGTTTGCTCTTTGTCCTTTGAAGAGACATTGAGGAGGAAGAGGAAAATCTTGAGATTTGTAAAATATTTTCATTCAATTTTTCATGTAATATTATAAATAAATTTTGTTAGGATATATACTATTTAGTATTTAAATATTAAAATCTTTTTGTGTAAGTCGAACATTATTAGTGAGAGATGGTGCGTAACGATGAGAGATTGCGGTATCTAGCTGGAAGTTTGTATGGTCTGAATATAAGTGCGGAGGAGGCTAGCGGACTACTTTTTCTCGAGGTGCGGAGGTGCTGCTTAGCGGTGACTTTAACCTCTCTAACTGTAAGTAAGAGGTGCCACTGCTGATATATATAAGATTGTAAGCCATAACTGTAAAGTGATTTATTTAGTATATATAACTATGATATTTAATATTATAGGTATTATGTTTTGGTATATATATATTAGATAAGGGATATATAAGAATGAAAATATATATATATATATAATATATAATTATATATGTACAATATATTTTATATAAGTTATATAGTGAGGAGAAAAAATGTATTTTAGTGAAGTGCATATAAGAAAAATAGAATTAGGTGGCTGGTATATTGTAAATTATATATCGTTTGGATATTGTAGAGTTATATGTACTAATTATATATAATATATAGATATATATATATATATAATATATATAAGGTATATAGTTGATCTATAAGTATAAATACTATATATAGTTAAATAAATATAATGTTTTATTTTGATATATATACATTATATATAAAGTGAGTGACAATTTATTTAATAAGCATTTGAAACTTATGATAATATATAATATATATATATATATATATATATATAGGTTTAGTCCACCACTCCATATATATACATATTAAGTAAAGAAATTGATATAAATGTATTAGGTTATATATATATATTAATATATATTATAATAAATAAATAATGAATTTAATTATTATATAGATGAAATAGTTTATATATGTATATATATATATATAATAGTATATTATATATATAAAATATATTATATATATATATATATTAATATATGTTGAGTTATGTTATGAAATAAGATAATAATAAGGTATAACAATAAATATAATGATTTATACAGAATAAAAGAAAACATACTTGATGAAAGAATGGTGTGGATCTTCTAATTGTATTAGGATATATTAAGGTAGTATATATATATAGTATATATATATTTATATATATATATATATATATATATATATATATATATATATATATATATATATATATATATATATATATATATATTTTTTAATATATATATATTTTATATATATATTATAATTATATATATATATTTTCTTCTATGCCCTTCTCTTCTCGCTAATATTGAACCTGAGTTCCGCGTCGGGTCTCTGCTCACTATAGCTAGAGGAGGGGGAGGGGTGAGTAACATGCACGGAGAATATAATAGTTAAATAGAAGAGCATGACGAAAGTCTAAATTAATGAGAGTTCTTCGCAGTCAAAAAAAATCCACCCTAGGGCTTCACAAAAATACGACGGGCCCTCACTGTGGTATGTCATCATTATGAAAACATCCCCGGGGCCCGGCCCATAATCATACCCTCTCAAATAGTTCCGCAATTCCCTTATGTTATATGCACCATTCTTCTCACCTCGGCCAAACTCACATTCCTCTCCTTCAGACATTCTTTTACTGACTCAATCCACTTTTTCTTCGGTCTCTCAACCGGTCAATTCCCAGCATACTCACCACTATACATCCGCTTAACCAACCGGCTATCATCCATCCTTTCCATATGACCAAACCATCTCAATGCACTCTCATTTATTCTCTCATTTACTCCTTTCTTCACATCACACAGCTACATTATGCGTTCATTCTTCATTTCACCAATTCTTCTCACTCCTATATCACGCCCATAAGATTGTCCATCTGAATGGATTGTATCTTAGATCTATCTCTTATTCCGTATAATAGTATCACTACTATAAGTTGACACCCTCATGCAGAAGCTTAGCGCACTCAAGACTTAGTCTCTTTGTGTTCATCAAGGATTTAATTGAACCAGCCACCTTTCTACCGTTCACAACTTTCTTACTACACTATGCACCATCCCTTCCATTTTTCATCCAACATATATCCTAAATATTTAGACTCAGATACTTGTTTCAATTGCTCACTATTCAGCATGACTTCACACCACGGACTCTCCTCACTCACTACCATAACCTTACTTTTATCTACTTTTATTTTCAAATCTCTTCTTTTACACACACTGCCAAACCCTTCTACCAATCCTCTCAAACTCTCTTCAGATTCGCCACAAAAAAAAACAAATACCGCGTACAAATCATCCGCGTATAATAAAGAGGACACCCTCCACTCTCTTCCATTCTTCATCTTTTTAATTCTTTCTCCTACCACTCCAACCTCTATTTTTTTCATCAACCCATCCATTTACAAATTATATAACCAAGGAGACATAATACATCTCTACCTCACTCCACTATTAATATTAAACCAATCACCTTCAACTCATTTTATTCTTATACACGATTCACTATCGTCATACATACTTTTGATTCCATTTAAAAGTCTACCACTAACACCATATATCACTAACAGCTTCACTATTAGTCCTGTCATATGATTGTTGCAAGCCCATAAAACCTAAATGCAATTTATTCTTCTTCTCTCATTTTCGACCTATATATATATATATATATATATATATATATATATATATATATATATATATAATATATGTAGTTATTATATATTATATAATATAATATAATATAGTATATATATTAATATATATTTATGTTTATACATTTATTATATATGTGTATATGTAAAAATAAAAATATATTTGTATATTATATATATATATATATAAATATATATATATATATATATATATATAGATAATCAACATATATAATCCCTTCCTAACTTCTTTGCAGCACTTTCAAAATAAAATAAAATTAAAAATTTCTATCGCACTGATTTTTGAAACCTTTTAAACTGTTGATAAATTCACAAAATAGTTTTAAAAGAAATTAAAAAATCAATTACGGGATCGTCATCGAAGAACTTTGAACCAACCGATCGATGCAAAACTTTTCCACACAAAAAATAAAAACCGACTTAAAATATTATGTTTAAAAACTTTTGAAAAATCTACATACTCTCTTATTCCTCAAAAAAGATGAAATTCTAGGCTTTAACTACACACACACACAAAAAGAAAATATAGTATATGTATATATATATATTATATATATATATATTTATATATATATATATATATATATATATATATATATATATTATATATAATATATATATAATATATATATATATATATTATATATATAAAGTAAGTGATGTTACGAATGAAATTTTCTCCATATCGCGAATATATGAACATATTAGTGGATCTCATATATAGTATAATATGTTATATGTTGTAAATAATATATAATTACCGGTGATATATATATATATGTATGGTGAGATATGTACCGTGAATAAAACAATATAATAGTAGTGACTGAGTCTACCGTAATGGTAAATATGTTATATCTAGGATGAGTATAGAATAGAGAATTAAATGTTAAGTGTATTAGTCTCACAGAGGCTGAAAAATAGTGAGCCATAGTGATGGGATTATTATAGTATATAATGATGAATGACGGGTTGTAAGGGTTTATAGTATATAGTTAAAAAGGTGTGGCTCACCTGTAAGCACAATAAATAGGTATATATATTATAATAGAACTCATCTCACTATACGTATATAACTAATATGTGAAAGAGTGGAGAGTGAGTGATGTATATATTGAAATGTCGCGTTCCGTGTAATTAGCTCTAGGTAGTGGATATTTTTTCTTATAGAAGTCCGCGACGTATATATATTATACTCTATAATTAATTAGTTATATATAAATAGTATGAGCTCCTCCGGTTAAATTGGCCTATTGGAACTTTCTTATATTGTCCCTATTTATGTAATGTATTACTATATATTCCTTAACTATCATTTTCTTTTACTGAGTGTAATGTCTACATAGTGAGCGAGATAATATATAAGTGATAGTATTATATATTATAATATACATAAAAAATGACATACATATTAATTAATTAATATATATATATATATATATTAATTATAAATATTATATATATATTATATATATTATAAATTAATATATATAATATTATAATATATTATATATATATATAATATATATTAATATATATATAGTATATATATATATTATATATATATAATATCCTCTCCATGAATATTAATTTAAGAGTGAGAGTTGGTATTCGCTTAAATTAAAAATACGAGTTTACTTCTTCTGCAGTTCCTCAAATTAATTTCTGTCATTGCAATTTTTATTTAACCTTTTTCTTGAACTTTACAAGTTTAATGGAGCCAAAGAAAAACTCTTCTTTGCCTATCTATCGCCATTTCTTTAATTAATGATTAAGAGCGAACGAGCAGTTTTCATATAGCTACATACAAATAAACCACGCTGGAGTATATTCTTGATTTAGCTTGTAGTTAGTAATTGTTAATCCTAAACCACATCGTTTTATTTATAAATTTTTTTGTTTGTTATTTTCAGAATTTACATTATTAAGTCCTTGAATTGCATTAACTTTATAGAGGAATTAGAAATATATATTTGAAGTTAGAGGTGTTTGTCAATTTTTCTAAATTTTAACAGACATTCAGTGATTGCTTCACGTCATTAACTTAAATCATAGTAATATAAAGTTAGGGGCGTCATTATAATATTAATAATAGCCTATAAATTTGTATTCTATTAAACTTAAGTTATTTTATTGTTATATATTAAAAATTGTACGCAATTATATCTTCTAATAGTATTTTAACGTCGAAATTGGATGTATGAAAGATTCATTGTAAGTTCCATTAGTTATACGATAAAATTGAAATTCTTATAAAGATATTAGATGACTTGTGTGGTGTTTAAATTTTAGTTCTTCCTTCTTCCCCAGGAGAAATTTAATGAGTGTTTGCTCGTGAAAAGAATATTCATTTCAAAAAAAACCACGCTTAGTGACAAGGTTTGATAATAAAATGTTATCTGTGTTGAGAACACCTGCCCTATATCATAATAGCACGGAGAAGTATTAGCTGTTGCTGCGAGTGGTCAGGTGGCTAGTGCGTATTTCATCAAAGGCTGTATGTATTGTATGAAAAAAATTTGATGTAACCGTATCGGGAGAAGAGAATATTATAAAAAGATTTAAGTTGTTTTGCGTCGGTGAATGATAAGTCAATATTTATGTTTTATAAAGCCCTGAATGTACTTTTAGAGTTTCTCAATTTGTTCATTACGAACACTATTATTAATACATAATTATAGACATAAAGTTCATTTTAGTTCTCTTTTTTCATGTCAGAGTTTTTTTTAATTCCATGCGAATAAAATTGCTTTTCTGTACTCAAGAGGCAACATTTTCACTATTAAATGTCACAATGCTAGCGTTGATGCAACAAGAAATCTGCCTCTCGCCAGTCACATATTAGCCAAAAAAAATCTGATTGATTTTCAAGATCCGGATTGCAACTGATTTGTGTGTATTTTCCAGGATAATGGAAAGTTTTATCCCCTAAAAAAATCCAGATATGTTACACTCGGTTACATACTAACTATATTAGTTTTACTATATATAGCGTATCATTAGTGTACTTACGGAAAAAAGATATATAATACTATATGTGCGGATATAAATATATATTTATAAACTCCGAAGAAGGATAAATGGTATTCGCAAATACAACAGAAATTGCGATTGAATTTTATCCCAGGAGTATCCAAGTAATATTTTAGTTTCAAAAAATAAATTAAGTCAAATTCATTAATTTTAATTAAACATATAGTTATTCATTTTAGCTTTATATAATACGAGTGGAACTGAGACTGAAATAAGTGAGACAAATTATTTAAGAAAATATGTGAGTTGTTTTCATTCTAGTGAACAACAAACAACAATTCTAACGCGAATATACTGAGAAAAATGTATGTTTATATTAATTAATAAATGAAATTATTTTATTTTCCTCCCAACATAACACACATATATTTATTTGAAGCAAGTAGTGTATAATTAATTAATTCTAAGACAATACATATCTTCCTTCTCAGATAGTACAAAAGAGAGTTTTGCGGTATATATTGCAAATAATGTAACCCAAACTGAATATTGTTTAAATTCAGGGATGGCACCTGAAAAATATATCAAAGGATAAAATAAATATCATAACTGATTTTTAACCTTGATTTCTGTTTAGATTTTTTTTGATTTTTGTTTTTTTTTTATATATTATTATTTCTTTTTCTTTTATTCTTTTTTATTTTTTGTATTTTCAAGTGATATTTAACTTCAATATAGAAATAAAAAATTAATAGAAAACTATTATTTCTCAAAGTTGAATTAATTATTTTTATATCAATTTTTACAC
>JABUQX010089464.1:0-10000 GCA_015478945.1 Trachelipus rathkii | reverse complement strand
TAGAAATTGTACCAAAAAAAAAAAAAAAAAAAAAGTTGGAAAAATAGATAAAGAGAGTGTGTTCCATACTGTATCAGTGGAATTAAATGCAAGATTGAGCATTGCAGTTAAATCTGGATCAGAGAGTTGGATGGAGAAAGGATGATACTCCTCTGAAATACGAGTCGCAGAAACTCTCTCCTCATCCAAAGAGGTTAAAGAGAGAAAAATTCAGAAGAGCAATGTAAATTGTAATATCAAAAGTATAAGGAGAGTGATGCAACAGTTCGACTACTAGAAAGATTGGAGAGGGTTAGTGAAAGTAGGAGAGTTAACAGGTCGACAAGCCCTAGACTAAACTTTATCAAGGAGAGCAATATGCGTGGAACGACCCCAGATATGTGATCGATACTTTATTCAAAGGCAAACAAAGCCCCTATGTAGATCTTAGGTGGTGAGGTGGTGAGAAGTTCCTAAGGCGCCTCAGAACGTCCAACTAACTAGAAGCTTGTTAGAAAGAACATAATGCCTTGAATGGGTCGTCTTTTCAATTGGAAGGAGTAATGATCAGTGTAGTTATCAGCCTAAGAGTGGATAGGAGACACGGTAACAGGATAGATTATTGATACATAATAGAAAAAGAGTTGGGGATAGAAAAAAGTTCTGCGAAACACCATTATTGATAGATTTAAAGGATAAATGGTGGTAATCCACAACAAAAGCCACAGAACTACTGGAACTGAATTCAAGAGAAGGTTACAAATGGAAGGATTAATATCGAAGGAGAGAAGTTTAGAAATTAAATCTTTGTGCCAGACTTCATCGAAAGCCTTCAATATGTCCAGCTCCACCGTAAAGGATTCACGAAATACGGAAGAGCGGATGACCAAGAGTAGGAGAGAAAGGAAAGACTATCACCAATCTGACGCTCCTTACAGAAGCCATACTGGCAATCAGGTATAAGATTAGAAGATTTTAAGATGTTTCTAAATCTTCTAGTTAAGAACAGATTCGAAAACTTTAGGAAGATCAGAAGTCAAAGCGATAGAACGATAGTTGGATTGTTGCTTGCGGTTACCCTTCTTCAGCACATGCTGAATGAATGCTCTCTTTCCAGCACGAGGGAAAGGTTGAAGTTGTTAGGTAGTGAGGAAACAGTTTACCAAGGCAGGATGCAAGCTCAGAAGCACAAGCTTTGAGTAGTACTGGAGGGATAACTTGAGCATTCTCCGCCTTCTTAGTGTTAAGCTCAAAGAGTGCAAAAATAACACTTTAATTAGTTGAAAGGAGGCGGAGAGGAGGAATAGATCTGGAACCGTCTAGAGTGGAATTGGAGGAAAAGAGTTTGAGCAAACAGTTTAGCTTTAACAGAAGTTAAGACAGCAGTATTACCGACAGAGATAAAAAAGGAGAGAGCGAGTAAGAAGCAAAGTTGGAGTTTACATTTGAAAATTGCAAAATTGTCAGAAGGTTGTGAAGTAGAGGTACTAGAAAGATTGTTGTATTTTCTATGAAGAAAAGTTTTTAAGGTGTCGGAGAGATGATATTTTGTCATTCCGGGATGAATGTATACAAGCACAAGTTTCTGGATTGAACAACAATAATTTCTGATTAGCCAAGATTTGAAAATAGTCCTAAATATGTTTTCGAGAAAAGTTATGAAATGTCTTTGTTTAAAATTAAATTGTTGTTTTTGAATGCTTAAGATAAATATTTTGGCTCAAAAGCATAAAAACATTAATATAAATGATGTAAATACTATATAATAAAAAAAATTGAAATATTTTTTTAAAAGGAAAAAAAAAACAACAACAAATAAAAAAAAAAAAAAGACATGGTTTTTTATTTTTTTTAAAAATATTAACAAAAAAAAACATTGGTTTATTTATTTACTTTTTTAAAAAGTTTTTTTTTTTTTTTTATATAACACTAACCAATGTGTGAACACCCAAATACTCCTAATATCAAACATAAATATAACTTCGTCACCTTTTTTTATACATGAAAAAACATAAATAAAATCCAACAATTGTTTTATTGCCACCTAAAAATATAATACAAGGAATTTCCTCTCACTATTATTATAATGCGTCATTTTCTAATTTATTTTAAAATAAATAACTAAATAAATAAATAAATGAAAAAACTAGATTTCTTCGTGTGTGATTTTTTTTTGTTTTTTGTTTTTCTTTTTTTTCTTGCGTCTTTACTATAAAAATCGAAGCTCAATCAAATCTCTTTTGAAGATCTTCTCTGATAAGGCTTTAAAAAAATTTACATGAAATTAAAATATATATATATATATATAGTAATATATATAATATATATATATATAATATATATATAAATATATATATATATATATATATATATATATATATATATATATCTTTATATATATATATATATATATATATATATATATATATATTATATATATATATATATATATATATATATATATAATATAATATATATATACATATATATATATATATATATATATATATATATATATGTATATATATATATATATAATAATAATAATAATATGCATATAATATATAATAATAATAATAATAATAATAATAATAATATATATAATATATATATATATATAATAATACATAATAATATATATAATATAATAATAATATATATATAATAATAATAATATATATATATATATATAATATATGTAATAATATGAAATAATAATAATAATATATAATAATAATAATAATAATAATAATAATAATAATAATAATAATAATAATAATAACATACTATATTTATATAATATATATATATATGTAATATAATATATATTTTATGTATAATAATAATAATAATAACGTATATATATATATATATAATAATATGTAATAATAATATGTAATAATAATTAATAACCAACAATAATAATAATAATAATATAATATATAATAATATATATATATGTGTGTGTGTGTGTGTGTGTGTGTGTGTGTGTGTTTTAATAGACCGTTTTTAATTCCCCTGATTGATAAAATCATTTATAGTAATTAACAAATTTTTATTTCTTTGCTACTCAATTCCAAAAGTTTGATCTCGAGGGAGGTGGCTATGGCAAACTTGACTTAACTTTATCTTGCTTAAGAGTTTTCGAAAATTACTTTCATGCATACAGAAAGAAGGGTAAGGGTTTGGGGTTATAGTTCATCACCAGAATTTAGAAGATTAGTAAATAAGAAGAAACAATATCACCGCACTGATGGTTAAATTTATATAAATCTATTTTTGTAGCCTCAACTTCTTCCCTTCAAGAAAACAGCGCCTATATATATATATATATATATATATATATATATATATATATATATATATATATATATATATATATATATATATATATATATATATATATATATATATATATATATATATATATATATATATATATATATATATATATATATATATGTAAGGGGCTACTGTAGTAATTATGCACACCACTGCATAGTCATGCAGAGTTGAAAATTAGTTCATTTAGATTTTCTCTAAATATTTTAATCTTATGAAATTATGTTGGCATCATGATATAAACTATTGCGTTGGCATAATTACGTGTATTGCTAGTTAAGCTTCATTCTATTAATATTTTGATTTCATTTTAATCTATGAATCATTTGAATATATATATATATATATATATATATATATATATATATAATATATATAACAATAATATTTAACTGCTAACTATATATATATATATATATATATATATATATATATATAATATATATATATATATATATATATAATATCTTTATATATATATATATATATATATAATTATATATATATATATATAATAATAATAATAATATATATGTAATATATATATATATCTATATATATGTATATATATATATATATATATAATAATAATAATAATAATAATAATAATACATATATATTTTGTATATATATATTAATAACACTAATAATAATATATATATGTATATCTTATATATATATAATAATATATATATATATGTATATATAATATATGCAGTAATAATAATAATAATAATAATAATAATATAATATAATAATATGTATATGTATATATATATATATATATGTATAATAATATAATAATAATAATAATAATAATAATAATACATAATATATATGTTGAACCTTTGCCTAATACTCTCTATATATATATATATATGTATGTATGTATATGTATATAGCTCTTTTTTTAATAATAATAATAATATATATATAATATATAATAATAATAATAATATAATAATAATAATAATAATAATAATATAATATAAAAATATAATATATATATATATGTAATAATATATATATATATATACTATAACTTACCTCTTATGCTATACTATATATATATATATATATGTATATATATATATATATATATATATATATATATATATATATATATATATATATAGTGACATGTGTGTGATGATGATATGATGATGATATGATGATATATGCGTGATGATGATAGCGTCAAGTACTAAAGTTATTGCTCTAAATTCACGTTTTCTTTATATGAAATATATTCTATGTGTAACTGTAATTGTTTGTCCACTCCGCTATTTCGGAGAAGCCCGGGCCGTCAGCTTTTATAATTGATTAGAAAATATCATCATTCTTTCAAAAAAATTTATAAATAATTTTAAATATTCCCTTATCTACATTATGTAATTTCTTTCATATAATTTTGCCAAAAAAAATAAGAGAATTTTATCGTAATTTTATGAAATTTGTAGAAGATCGGTCGTTTCTATAGATAACTCGGGAAAATAAGAAAAAGAGAGAGTGTAAAAGACTCGATATATATATATATATATATATATATATATATACTATATATATATATATATATATATATATATATATATATATATATATATATATATATATATATATATATCAGGCATATATAAAGGATAGAAAAATTGGGTAAGTCACAATATTTTACAAGTTTTAAAGTAAAAAGAAATTAAATGGTAAAAAGTATACTAAATTATTAAAATTTTATATAAAATTGAAAAAAGAGCTATTTTTCTTCATAATTAAAGAAAAACAACCACGCAATATTAATAGCTATAATATTAATTAAATTCATTTTAAATTCTCGTTCTACTCTGATGTAAGAAGTAAAATTATGCTGGGCGGACGAATGACGTAATTTTGCATCAAGATTATAAGGAGCGTGGTCGGCTGTCTTACCTATAATCGTAAATATATGAAACTGTGTGAAAAATACGAGAAGTTGTATCAGTTTGTTTGAAATCTTTGTTACGGATGTGTCTGATGTTGAATGTTAATTTATATAACTTTTTTAAGTGGTATTTATCTTTATATACTTAAAATAATTGAAATAATGCATAATGGAGTATGTGTAAATTTTATATTAAAAAAAAAGCTTTAAAAACTTATCTATAAAACCACAGCTTTATTTTAAACACTCTAATAGCCTGATAGGCATAAGAAAATGACTCATTTGAAATGTACTTTAAAATTAAGTCTTTAAGTCTATTTGGTAAATATGATATAATATATATCAAGCTTTTCATACAAATAAATAGGTACGTATTATAATTATTAAAATAAGTTTTCGACGTTTTCGTTATATATATATATTCTTTTTTTTTTTTTTTTTCCTCTCCCAGGAAGGATTCCTTCATCCTGTCAACCGCGCAACATCTTTCTCAGACACGTCCCTCTCCCCTGCACTGTTTTACTCTTCACCTTCCAACTCTCATATTTACAATTGTTAATGACATCTTTCAGAGAGTCCTCCACCAATTCCGCCCATCTCTTCTTCGTTCTTCCCCTTGATTGCTTCACTGCCTCTGGTATTCATTCCCATCTTCTTTTCGGCATTCTCCTGCTCCATCCTCTCAGATAATACACTATCTCAATCTCTTACATCCATCTTCAATTATTCTTCACCCCTATCTTCTCTAATACTTCATTCCTTGTTAACTCTCTCCTACTCTTTTCCAATCATAGTTCTTAATATCCTCATCTCCGCCGCTTGTATTCTTCTCTCCTCTCTTCTCGTTGTTGTCATGTTTCCGCTCCGTACAGCAGTGTGGGGGTCAGTATGCTGTTAAAAATCACTCTTTTTAACTTCTATTCCGATGTTTCTGTCTTTCATCATTGGGTACCCCTTTCATAACTAATCCATACTTTTCCATTCTTCGCATAAAATTTCTTCTCCACTTCCTCCCCCTTCTGTTAAAACATCCTCCGAAATAATTGCAGGTATTTACCGCCTTCACCTCCCACCTCCTCTCTCACCATCATTCTCATCCCCCTCCTCATTTCCACTCCGGTTACTGTTAATATCTCTGTCTTTTGTATGTTCATCTTCATCCCTGCTTCCTCAAACTCCTCCGCGCTAACAACTCTACCACCTCTCGAATCGCCTCCTCTCTCTCACGCTCCCAACATGCCAGATCATTCGTGCACATAGCTAACCATTATGTAATGACCCTTCTAAATTCTCCCCAGTCTCTCACTGCTTTCCTTATCACCATCTAATGTAGCCATGACAGCAGTGGTGATAAAACACTTTCCTGCTTCACTCCTGTTTTCACCTCAAACCATCTCTATCGTTCTTAACACTCCAGTTCTAACATTACAGGCTGCATTTGTCATGCATACTTTCTATCGCCTTCTTTAATCTACCCTTCACTCCATAATTACTCTCCATAGCTCTCCAGAGCTTTTCCTTGGCACCGAATCGAATGCCTTTTGCAGATCGATGAAGGCTATAAAGAATCTCTTGCCATATTCAAGCATCTTCTCGAGACCAGACTCTCCCAAAGTAGTGAATAAGAGATTCGTCGTTCTCTTTCCTTCTATACCATGCTTTGTTTCTTCTCGAGTCTCGGCTCTGCACCTTCTCTCTCAACCTCCTCTCCAATGACTAACATAGTATATTTCGTCAGATGAGATCCATCAGTGGGAATACCTATAAATTTATTACAGCTTCAAGCACATCTCCTTTACCTTTATATAATGGTATTATTATTGCTTTGCCATCTTTCAACTTTTTCTCTCTCTAACATGAGCAATCAGGCAGATGATTCTCCCCTTTCCAAAGCTCCTCTCCTCTCCCAGCACCAACTGCCACAACCACTCCATCCTCTCTGGGCTTTACCCTTCTTCATCCTTTTACGCTGTGCTGCTGTAAATATTCACTCACCGTTATCTACTCACGCCTTCATCGCTTCCTCTTCCTCCTCCTCGCCCTGATCTGCAGCAGCTTCTTCTTGTTCTCTGTATTCTACATTTAGCAGATCTTCATAGTATTCGGTCCATCTATCATTTCTTTCTTCCGGTCATAAGAATCTCTCCGTTTCTATCTTTTATAATTCGATTGTTTTTGGTTTCCTATACGCCTTCGCCATCTTAAATAACTTTTTCTTCCCTTCGCCCACATTTCTCGTTATTTCTCCTGCCATTCTCTCTGTCTCTTTTTGCTCTCCTCTTTATTCTCTCTGATTCATTCCTTGCCTGTACATATTCTTCCCTTGCCCTCTGTTCTTCTTTTCAGCCACTTCCTCATTTTCTCTGTTTTTCTTAATCATCTTTCACTTCATCGTTCCACCATGGTGTATGTCTCTTCCTAGTACCTCCTACCCACCTCACCAAGAGTTTTCTCTGCCACTTCCCTGATGACATTCTGCAAGTCTTCATTTTCTTCTCCATTTCTTGGGTTTCCTGCATTTCCCGTTCATAATTTCGTCTCGTTTCTTGTTCTTCAACTTCTCACCAGTCACTGCCCTCTTCTGCTCATTTACTCTTCCCTCCCCTCTTATTTATCTTCATATCCGCCACCAACAGTCTATGATCCGCATCAAAGGACTCTCGGGATCACCTTTACATTCGCCTGTCATCCTTTTATCCGGAGACTATCATGTAGTCTATCACCGATTTTTGATCGAATTGCTCCGTTACCTGATTCCATCTATACCTCGTAAAGATATGCGACTCTCTATGTTTGAAAAACGTGTTCATTATTTTTAGATCGTTTCTCACACAAAAATCAATTAACGCCTCTCCCTCCATGTTTCTTGTCTCCTCTCCAAATGGTCCCAATACTCTCCATCTCTCTTCTCTTTCCTACTCTAGCGTTGAAATCTCCCATCAACACGCACCTCTCCCCCTCCTCCTCCATTCCACCTCTTCTTCCATCAATTCCATAAATCTAGTTTTTCATCCTCTGAGTGCCCCTGTTGTGGGTGCATATACCTGGAATATTCTATACTTTATACGGCCTATCTTCAACACACCACAACATCAACCTCTCATTTTATAATTTTTACTCTCTGTATACATGGTGACAGTCTTGGTCCCACTATAATTCCGACACCATGCTTTCTTATTCCTTCTCTCACTCCACTATACATCAGAACAAATCCTTCTCCCATCTCTTTACCCTCTTCACATCCCCTCACTCTCATCTCCGCCATCCCCAACATATCTATCTTCCTCTCTTTCATGATATCTATTATCTCCTCCTCTTTTTCTCCATAGGTTCCCACATTTATCGTGGCACACCTATAATTCTTGAAAGTGTTTTCCTGATTCCTAGTCCGTAAATCTCGCAGAAGTCGTCGTCTAAAGTTCGGTCCGGCTTCCGAGGCTCGCGCTTGAGTTCTGCAAGCAGTTTATTTCGGGAGGCGGCTTCGTACATATCTTTCCCTCCTATACTTTATATATATATATATATATATATATATATATATATATATATATATATATATATACTATATATATATATATATATATATATATATATATATATATATATATATATATTTATATATATATATATATATATATATTTATATATATATATATATATATATATATTGAGGTCGTGTTTTCTATCTCTATATTTCACTATATATATCTCTTATATATATATATATATATATATATATATATATATATATATATATATATATATATATATATATATATATATATATATTTCTTCTTTATTTATATATATATACATATATATATATATATATATATATATATATATATATATATATATATATATATATATCAATAAAATATATCTATATATATATATATATATATATTCTTCCTCGTCTTCTTTATCATTTTCACATTCAGTGTCCGAAATCCCAGTAATTTACGTGGCGAGAATACAAAATTAAAATCAGTGGAAAGAACATGACCAAAGTCGAAAGAAAGCCCAGCCTTACCGCCTCCTCTGTACCATTGAGAACTCGTCGCGGTCAGAAAATCCACCCTAAAGCTTCATGGGAAAGCGATACCTTCACCATGGTAGATCGTCAATGTGAGGGTTCATCCCTTGGCCCAGCCCAGGTGGGCCACAGCCATACCCCCTCACAATCCCCGCCATTCACTCCCTGTTATACACCTTTCTTCTCGCCTCACTGCCAAACTCACATTTCTCTCCTTCAAAAATTCGTTTACTGATAATCCACTTTTCTTCTGGTCTCCCAGCCGGTCGGTTCCCAACACACTCTAACACCAACCAACCGACTATCATTCATCCTTTCCATATGACCAAACAATCTCAACTTACTCCTCATTTATTCTCTCATTTTACCCCTTCTTCACACCACACGAAACTCTCTAATGAGCAGTTCCTCATTTTACTAATTCCTTCTCACACCTACTAACTCCCTAGATTGTCCATCTGAACACACATTGAACTTTAGATCTATACTTCTTGTTCCAGACCATGGTCTCACTACTATACAATAACACAGGTAACAACATGCCCTCATGTAAGACCCTAGCACACACTCAAGACTTAGTCCCTTTACATTCACCAACGATTTAAATTTGCACCAGCCACCTTTCTGCCATTCACAACTTTCTCTATAAATCCATCATCCGTTCCCTTTTCATCAACATATACCTAAATATTTAAACTCTGACACTTGTTTCAGCTGCTCACCATCTA
>JABUQX010089463.1:35000-37977 GCA_015478945.1 Trachelipus rathkii | reverse complement strand
TAAATAAATGTATGACCCAATATCATGTTAATAAAGTATTTTCTGCCCTATGTTTATATAATCAAATTGTTTATAATGTAGTTGGGAACCCATGCGTAAAATATATTGCCGTAATTTTGAAACACCATATATATATATAGGGTAGTATGGTTATATATATATATATATATATATATATATATATATATATATATATATATATATATATATATATATATATATATATTACAGCCCAGTATGGGGCTATATATATATATAGGTACGCATAAAAAAGTTTGGAGACCGCTGACCTAGAAGACCACACCAGACATTTAATGAAAAGGTATGTTGGTAATGTGTAGTAGCTGTCGTATGAGGGTTTTCATCATCCCAGGTATGAGTGTTTCGATAATTAGTAATCCCATTCCTTGTTAAGCAGGATTCTCGGTAACGAGCATGCGGCTCAGAAAGTTAGGATCTTGTGTGCCTTTTCGAATTAACCACTGGGAGAAATGTCTGCGCTTGTTATAATCATGTGGTAGCAACTCTTACACAGGGGTAACGTGAAATAGGTACAGTTGTTGTTCGCGCAGTGTTCGAGAGTAAGATGAGTAACCTATACCCACAGATTCTAATACGGAATGACCGAAATGTACTCACCTGTTAAACAAATGAACGTATGCTAGTGTTCGGAGAAATACGACTTTAACATGTGATATCTCGGTTATAAACTAAAATTAAACATATGTTAATGTAACCTTTATTGTTTGTATTGTGGTAGAGAACCCATACCTAAAATATTGCCGTGCAATTCCGAAACACTCTGTATATATATAAAGTATATATATATATATATATATATATATATATATATATATATATATATATATATATATATATATATATATATATATATATATATATATATATATATATATATATATATATATATATATATATATATATATATATATATATATATATATATATATATATATAGTTAATATTTTATGTTTATTAGCAAGTTAATAAACGCCAAAATGAGCGAAGAAATTAAGATACTTTTAAGAAAAGTTTATTTAAATAAAAATGTAGATAAATATTTATTAAATATAAAAATCTTATTTTCAATTAAAAAAATTTGATTAAAAGTAATAATTATTAAATAATAAACTAGTGTTTAACCTACGTCTGGCAGCGATTTTATTTTGATTGTTTTTTATGTCTGAGTAAATTGTTCCTTTCAGTAGCGGCTTTCACCGGAGAAGGATGGATGTGTTTTTAATTCTTTTAAAAAAAAATGTTATGATACAAATGATTATAATTTTATTAGAAAAATATAAATAAAAATATTAGTAGAAAAATAATAAATAAATATTAATAGAAAAATATTTATATTAATAAAAATATTAATATAAAAATGAATTATATATATATATATATATATATATATATATATATATATATATATATATATATATATATATATATATTATTATTATTACATATTATATATATATATAGCATATATATATACATATATATATATATATATATTATTTATTATATATATCAGTGGCGCTTTCTCCATGAATGCAAAGCATGCAATGAAAGACACTTTTTCCAATTATTCAAAAATATTTCCTTTGCTTTAAATTATTTTTCAGAAGTATCATCTTTTATCATATATATATATATATATATCTATATATTTTATTATTATATATATATATATATAGAGTTAGTTGAGTGAACATATTTATATATATATATATATATATATATATATATATATAGATATATATATGTATATATATATATATATATATACAGTGAAAATATTTGGGGGCCAGCCATGGCTCCCGAAATTGAGCTGGGCCTTGCTAAACATTTTTAGCATCATATCCGTGCATGATATAAATTGCAGGGGGCGAAGTAACTTTAGATAATTCGTCGCTGCCAGGAACAAATCTCGTAAGTTCATTAGTTAAAACTAAACTTGAAACCAACAGAGAAAATGCAACATTAGAATTTCAGCTGATTTTTAAAGAATGTGTACTGAATCTGAACTGAACTGAGTATTGAAATTGCTGTACTAAGAATTAACAAATCTACAAATACAGACCCAAGATTCTACTTCTGAGTGACAGACTTATTATCGCAACATCCATTTTATACCACTTTTGATGATTTATCAGCAATAGGTGAGAAGTTTTTAAATTTTCCTTGCAATTTGTCGTTACTGAACGTGTGTAATGTGCCATATGAGAAGATAAAAGATTGTGTAATATTTTACAAGCAAGATTCCTGTTACAAATGAAGATTTAAAGAGAATGATTTTGAAGGAAATGTACTACAGCACAGGGCCGCCTCAAACGGTAATAGATGGACTAGTTTTCGTTCACAGCTTCACTTCAAAGATACATCTTGTTGCAAATACTGGCACTTCCATGTGTTTAATGCTTCAGTAGAAAGAAGAAGCTTTTCAACATTAAGACTTCTGGAAAACCCACTTTGAGAAATAATACTCTCTTTTGAGACATATTCTATTGGACTGCTATCCTCACATACCGAAACATGAAATAAAATTGAAGATGTTGTCTCGGACGTCGCTCACTCATGTCAGGCGATTAAATTAACAATTAGTAGGATGATTTTAGTAATTCATATAAATTTTTCCCATTTTTCTTAGGAATTTAATATTTTGTCCCTTCCTACTACACCACACACACACACATTACACTTGTTTAGGCAGTGATATATATATATATATATATATATATATATATATATATATATATATATATATATATATATATATATATATATAAAGAACGATTTTGTTTGGCCCCCCCCGAATATATATTAATTGTATATATATATATATATATATATATATATATATATATATATATATATATATATATATATATATATATATATATATATATATAGCAAGTATATAGGTTAGATGAGTGAGGAAAGATATATATATATA
>JABUQX010089463.1:12500-30000 GCA_015478945.1 Trachelipus rathkii | reverse complement strand
CGAGGTCTATAATATGGTTGATTTGATTTTGATTTGGCTGTCTATTTTGTCAGGTAGAGAGAGTTTCTCTGTTTTATCAGGGCATTTATTTCGGCTTAAAGGTTGGGATTGATGTTTGGGGGATGTATTTTTTGGATGCTTTTAATATTCTTTTGGAGATGTATGGCTTTCTCGAGAGATGTGAAGTTAGTTAGTGTGGAAGGATTGTAATTCGAGTTCTATGAAATCAGTGAATCAATGAATCAGAGAATCAGTGAATCAGAGAATCAGTGAATCAATGAACGCTTGCCAGCTTGCTTTCTTATAATTAATGTAAGTTTATTTGTAGGATGTGTGCGTATGAGATGTTTATATTTTATGGTGAGTAACATTAGATTGTGATAAGGGGGATATGGCGTGAAAAGTTTGCCAAGTTGCGAAACTTGGATTTGGGGGGAGCAAATCTGATTATGGTTGACCGACGCACCAAGTGTCATATATATCCAGTGTACCGGTGCGGTGCGGTGCGATTCGTGGTGCGGAGTGGGGTGGTGCGTATTGAAACATAGAAGTGCGGTGAGCTGCGACAAAAATGACTTTTGGTGCGGTGCGGTGCGGTGCTGTGCGTGGTGCGCTTACCCTGGTGCGGTGCGGTGCGCAAAATTCCGGTGCTCGGCCAACCCTAATTCTGATTATGTTGGAATAGTTGTCAAGTGGGTTGGTTTCTGTTGTTGTTGATGCAAAGTGTGTGTAGTTTGCCTAAATGTGTATTACATCTTGGTGAAGGTGTATGTGTGTGTTGAGCCATGCTGGGTGGTTGACATTGCAGTCCCCGACCAATATCAGATTATTACTTTTGAGTTAGAGGTGATAAGTCTGGGACATAAAGTCGGGGGCAGAATTGAGGGGTGTGGAGATGGATATACACATTTAATAGATTATATATCTTTTTGGTTAATTTTTATTTTAATTAATTGGTATGAGGATATTTGGTCGTGGTTTATGTGGGATTTATGATATTGCGAAATTGGATGTTTAGTACTAAGTACTAAGATGTAATAAGATGTACTAAGTTGACTAGGCGGTGCTCTGGTGGGGCTTTATCATGTTTTAAAATTGTGTGATTGGGGAATTCGGAGAGTCTGGTATTTGGTGTGAGATTAGATTCCTGTATTAGTGCGATGTGTATGTTGTATTTGTTTAAGATGTGGAGAAGTTCTTTTGTATTTATTTTTGATACAAGTTGTATTTAATTGAAGTATCTCGATGGAATTATGTGGGTGGGAGATTTGCATTTCCGGATGCGGGTCTCAGCATGATTGGCAGGACCATGAAAGAGTATATTGAATGAGAGTTTGAGATTACTACAATTTTTAAAACGCAATGAAAATAGAAACTCGGATAAGATAATTAGGGACCGCGGTAAAAGTTCTATTTAGATTTAGACATATATAAGATATATATATATATATATATATATATATATATATATATATATATATATATATATATATATATATATATATATATATATATATATATATATATATATATATATATATATATATATATATATATATATATTTTTCTTGACCTATACCCAAATGGTTGACAGGAAAATAGGTCAACGGTTGTAAAAAAGATCTGGTTATTCAGAGTTTCTCTAACGAATCCAACAAAACCTAACTTAACCTAACCTAACGCCTGCGGAGGGCTGTACAGGAAATTTTTTTTGAGGTTGTGTCGACCCCTTTTTCCTGTCGACCCATTTTCCTGTCGACCATTTACGCTAGTCCCCACTTAACCTAACTTAACCTAACCTAACTTAACCTAACCTAAAGCCTGCGGAGGGCTGTACAGGAAATTTTTTATAAGTTGTGTCGACCCCCTTTTCCTGTCGACCAATTTTTCTATCGACCATTTACGCTAGTCCCCACTTAACCTAACTTAACCTAACCTAACTTAACCTAACCTAACTTAACCTAACCTAACGCCTGCGGACGGCTGTACAGGAATTTTTTTTTGAGGTTGTGTCGACCCCTTTTTCCTGTCGACCATTTAGGGTAGTCCCCTATTCTTCTATGGCTCCATGATTTTATTCAATCCAAGTACAAAAAGGTGAAGTATATAGACAGAAAAATTTGGTCCCTTACGGGAATTCTGGTGGCGACCTCAAAGATCGCAGCTCCCGCAGGTGGTGGAGGATGGCGATATATATATATATATATATATATATATATATATATATAGTATATATATATATATATATATATATATATATATATATATATATATATATATATATATATATATACATATATATATATATATATATTGGGCCATAGGCAAAAAAATTTTAGGGGAGGGGTTGAGATTATTTCAAAACTATAAGGCTACGCCTTTGTATATATATATATATATATATATATATATATATATATATATATATATATATATATATATATATATATATATATATATATATATATATATATATATATATATATATATATATATATATATATATATATATATATATATATATATATAAGGCGGAGATTTAGAGACCTGCTCTGCCACTCGCAAGCCAGAACCACCAAGGCCAACCTCCTCCCCCTTACTTCTCAACCTCTAATAATAAAAATAACTTGATCCTTATCATCCCCATTATGCTTCAACCATCCGGTGATATATACCCAAACCCGGGCCCATCAAAGTACATCTGCCCCATATGCAACAAATACAACACAAAAAAATCAACCATCTATAAAATGTCCCCTCTGCCTTAGATGGATTCATAAAAATAAATGTTCCCCCTTTACTATTCTACCCCAGCAAACCCCCCGAACTACCCCCCACCTACTAACAACAAACGATAATAACATAACTATAAAAAACCTCCAAATTAACATAAATGGCTTGAACAACAAACATTCCGAAATTCCTGCCTTCCTTTATAAATACAACATTGACATAGCTCTAGTACAGGAAGTCCACACACCACAAAATACTCCAAGAACTCCATTTTATGAATATGAATCCATTTACTCCGACACTCAACCAGAAAACCATATCCTATTAACACTAACTAAAAACAACCTTTCCTACCATAACACCACAACCTAAACCATCAACTTATCAAATGAACCAATCCTTAACATCTAATCATTTACTATCCTCATCAATAATATCTTCCACAACATAATAAACATATACATTCCACATCCCAATATTGTCCGAACAATTACAAACTCAACTTAAACCCTAACAACATAATAAAAAATTTAATAGTTGGAGGCTATTTCAACGCCCACCACACAGCCTGGTACAGAGAATATCCTTCATATAACCAAGGAATTTATATTCTCGATAAACTTCGAGACCTTGAATAACCTTTCCTCCCGAATTCCTCTTCAAACAAACCAAACTAAGACATCTCCTGAGGAATTTTGCACACCGCACCGCACCGCACCAGGGTAAACGCACCACGCACCGCACCGCACCGCACCGCACCGCACCAAAAGTCATCATAACTTTCTCCTCTCCATCTCTTTTTACCAACACTACATGGAATACAGAAATTTATCTCCCATCAGACCATGTCACAATATTGAATAATAATAATAAAAAAAGATTTAACCCCAGGATTACTTCAACCTTTACAAACTACAAAAAATGATAACTGGCAGAAACTCGTCTAATACATCGAAATACCTTCCTCTACTAGAAATTAGTAATTCCCACTAAACTTCACCAAAGTAGTCTAGAAGAACACAGAATCGATGTCGAGAACATGTCTTTTGATCTCTTGAGAAAATGATGTTCACAGGAGACAGTTCATAGAATCATTTCTAATCAAAAATGTTAAAAGTTTTAATTCTTGTAATAATAATTTAATAGATGATTTTACAAATTATATTCTTAAACATTTTTCAAAGCTGTAATTATTTGTTAAAAATCTAAACAATAATATTACGTAATAAATAAACCAACCAATTGGTTGGAATTACAACTTTTGCTTTCCTTTTTTTTTATTATTTTTTTATTTTAATAGTTTTATTAAAGTTGAGACTGAATGAGGAAAGGCGGTTGATCCTTTCTAAAGCCTCTCTCACATACATTTTTCACTCAGGTATTACATAGGCTATATAATTAATATATATATATATATATATATATATATATATATATATATATATATATATATATATATATATATATATATATATATATATATATATATATATATATATATAACTATATATATATATATATGTTATATATATATATATATATATATGTATATATATAATATCAGTGGCGACTCCATTAACTTTTTACTACTCGTGCCATCTCTCTCTGAAAAATCTATTTATCTATATATATTTATTTGTATTATATATATATATATATATATATATATATATATATATATATATATATATATATATATATATATATATATATATATATATATATTAAATGCTTGAGTTCTTCCCTCTAAATCGTTTTTATCAAAACGCTTTCTAAAGTTGTTCCATGATTAACTTTAATATTTAAATTCACTCTTAAATTCAAAGAAATCCCCGCCATTCGATATGGGCATGAACTGCCGCCATTTTTAATGGGTTAAAAGCGTTATATTTTTTTCTTTCGTTTTCATTTTGCATAATCTTATATTTATTATGTAATAATTTCATTTATTTGACCAACTTTCTGCAAAAACAAGAGAATTTTATCAAAATATCATAAAATTTGCAAAAATAGATCGTTTCTATAATGTTAACTCGTGCTCGAGTACGAGTAGCACGAGTGCAGGAGTCGTTCCTGATATATATATATATATATATATATATATATATATATATATATATATATATATATATATATATATATATATATATATATATATATATATATATATATATATATATATATATATATCCAATTAGTACTGAGATTTGAGAAAAACTTCGAGATTCATTTACAATTAGAGAAGCTACACAATTCCCGTTATATATATATATATATATATATATATATATATATATATATATATATATATATATATATGTGTATATATATATATATATATATATATATATATGGTATATATATATATATATATATATATATATATATATATATATACATATAATGTATGTGTGTGTGTTCAATAATTAGATGGAAAAGTTTATGGTGGAAGATATTAATTTTTTCCAGTCAATTCTTTGCTGTGGAATTTAAACTGTTTGGTTAGATTAGGATATTATCGCTTGAGTTACGTTATGTTAGAACAGTTTATATTGGGTTAGATCTAGAGTTCGACGAGCATCGGGTTTTTCCGTACCGCACGGCACGGCACGCACCAGAGTATGCACCAAAAGTCATTTTTATCGTACCGCACCGCACCGAATCGCAACGCAACGCACCACACCGCACCGCACCGCACCGCACCAAAATTAGCCCCACCACGCACAGCACCGCATCTGCGGCGTCGGTCTACCCTAGTTAGGCAGTTTTATTTTAATTACTGATTAGCTTCGCACACATCACAAGACTCAATTTAATCTGAGTACTTGGAGTGATATACTAGAGATTTTGGAATGCTATACTAGAATTAGATGTTTTTTAATAATATACTAGAATTAGATATTTTGGAATGATATACTAGAATTAGATGTTTTGGAATGATATACTAGATGTTTTGGAATAATATACTAGATGTTTTGGAATGATATACTAGAATTTTTGGAATGATATACTAGAAATTTTGCAATGATATATACTAGATCTTTTGAAACGATATACTAAACGTTTTGGAATTATATACTAGATATTTTAGAATGATATACTAGATGTTTTGGAATGATATACTAGATGTTTGGAATGATATACTAGATGTTTTAGAATATGCTAGATGTTTTGTAATGATATGCCAGATGTTAAGCATTTTCCTTTGATATTATGTGCATGTATACTATAATATACTAGAATTAGCAGTTTTAGAATTATATACTAGAATTAGATATTTTGGAATTATAGACTAGATTTTTGGAATAATATACTAGATGTTTTGGAATGATATACTAGATGTTTTGGAATGATATACTAGGAATTTGGTAATGATATACTAGGTCTTTTGTAATAATATACTAGACGTTTCGGAATTATATACTAGATGTTTTAGAATGATATATTAGATGTTTTGGAATGATATACTAGATGCTTTGAATGATATACTAGATGTTTTAGAGTGTGCTTGATGTTTTGGAATAGTATGCCAGATGTTAAGCATTTTCCTTTGATATTATATGCATGTATACTAGAATATACTAGAATTAGCTGTTTTAGAATGATATACTAGAATTAGATGTTTTGGAATGATAGATTAGAGGTTTTATAATAATATACTAGATGTTTTGGAATGATATACTAGATGTTTTGGAATGATATACTAGGAATTTTGTAATGATTTATACTAGATCTTTTGTAATAATATACTAGACGTTTTGGAATTATATACTAGATGTTTTAGAATGATATACTAGATGTTTTGGAATAATATACTAGATGTTTGAAATGATATACAAGATATTTTAGAATATGCTTGATGTTTTGGAATGATATGCCAGATGTTAAGAATTTTCCTTTGATATTATGTGCATGTATACTAGAATATACTAGAATTAGCTGTTTTAGAATGATATACTAGAATTAGATGTTTTGAAATGATAGACTAGATGTTTTGGAATAATATACTAGATGTTTTGGAATGATATACTAGATGTTTTGGAATTATATACTAGGAGTTTTTTTTATGATATACTAGATCTTTTGTAATAATATACTAGACGTTTTGGAATTATATACTAGATGTTTTAGTATGATATACTAGATGTTTTGGAATGATATACTAGATGTTTTGAAATGATATACTAGATGTTTTAAAATATGCTTGATGTTTTGGAATGATATGCCAGATGCTAAGCATTTTCCTTTGATATTATATGCACGTATACTAGAATATACTAGAAATTGCTGTTTTAGAATGATATGCTAGAATTAGATGTTTGAAATGATAGACTAGATGTTTTGGAATAATATACTATATGTTTTGGAATGATATACTAGATGTTTTGGAATTATATACTAGGAATTTTGTAATGATATACTAGATCTTTTGTAATAATATACTAGACGTTTTGGAATTATATACTAGATGCTTTAGAATGATATGCTAGATGTTTTGGAATGATATACTAGATGTTTTGAAATGATATACTAGATGTTTTAAAATATGCTAGATGTTTTGGAATGATATGCCAGATGTTAAGCATTTTCCTTTGATATTATGTGCACGTATACTAGAATTAGCTGTTTTATAATGATATACTAGAATTAGATGTTTGTAATGATAGACTAGATGTTTTGGAATAATATAGTAGGAATTTTGTAATGATATATTAGATATTTTGTAATAATATACTAGACGTTTTGGAATTATATACTAGATGTTTTAGAATGATATACTAGATGTTTTGGAATAATATACTAGAAATTTTGTAATGATATACTAGATCGTTTGTAATAATATACTAGACGTTTTTGAATTATATACTAGATATATTAGAATAATATACTAGATGTTTTGGAATGATTTTACTAGATGTTAAGCATTTTCCTATGATATTATGTGCAAGTATGTGAAGAAAGTGGTGTTAACTGTGATATATTGTGTGGAATGAGGAAGATGTGATTTTAGCATAATTAAAGAAAGGGTAATTAAATAATCTTGGATTGTAAATACGGTATTGGTTAATGTCCTTTGAAAGGAGATACAAGTGGATGTACAAAAACATTTTTATGAATGGTTCTGAGTAGGGTTGGTCGAGCACCGCACCGTACCGCACCGCACCGCACCAGCGTAAGAGCACCACGCACGGCACCGCACCAAAAAGTCATTTTTTGGCGTACCGCACAGCACCTCTATGTTTCAATGCGCACCGCGCTCCGCACCAACGCACCGCACCGCACCGCAATGGTACCTGTTTTTGTGGGGCCCACTGCACCGCACCAAAATGAGCGCACCACGCACCGAACCGAGCCGCACCGCACCGCACCTGGTGCGTCGACCAACCCTAGTACTGAGAGACTAATTTGATGAGGAGTGATAGAATAGAAGTTAAAAATCCTAAAAGGAATGATAAAACTAGTTCAACATATTAAGTAATTAAGCTGATCTTAATTATGGCTTTTGAGCATTCTTCTTGTTATTAATCAGTTTAATTACCCTGCTACCTTTAGGTGTAAGTACCTACTTAATAAAAGAGCTACTTTGTCACTTAAGAATGCTTTTCGTTAACTAACATACAAAGTACAAAGTAGCGAATTAGATTTTCATTGTTCTTTTAATTAATCTTTTCTAATTACCCTTTTTTGCTTAATTAGGCGTAGGCTTGCTGTAACAATCCTTTTATCCAATTTGTCAATCAAGTACAGAGTAATGGATTAAATTATGAACCTTTTCTTTGCTCATTTAGTTAACATTTTTAATAATCCCCTTTATGTTTAATTAGCGGAAGGCTCCCTCCCAAATGGAGCTAATTTTATGTCACTTAGGAATACATTTCATCAATCAATGTAAGAAGATGAAGTAGTGAATTAGATGGGTCCCTCCCTATACATTATTCTTGTAATTAATTTTTTTAATTACCCTTTTATGTTTAATTAGGTATAGTCTAACGGAGGAATAAATTTGCTCAATTAGTTTTGAAGTTATTATCAACTTTTTTCATTTAATTAATCTTTTTAATTACTCTTTTATGCTTAATTAACGGTAAGATCCCACTTATCACTAGAGTTATTTTTATGTTACGAAGGAATGTATTTCATCAATTAACATACAATGTACTAATTAGTAAATTAGATTGTGGCTTTGTTTTTTTAATTAACCGTTTTAATTACCCTTTAACCTTAATAATGTATAGTCTAACGGAGGGTAATCCTTTTCGCCAATTACTAGAGTTATTTTTATGTTACGAAAGAATGTGTTTCATCAATTAACATACAATGCGCAAATTATTAAATTAGATTGTGACTTTCTATACATTGTTCTTTTTATTAACCGTTTTAATTACCCTTTAACCTTAATGAGTAGACTAATGGAGTGGAATCTTATTCGCCAATTAACATACGAAGTACATAGTACTGAATTAAATAATCAGTTTTACTTTGTTCATTTAACATCTTTTTTGCTTAATTTGCGGTAGGGTCCAGCTTAACATCTTTTTTAATTATCCTTTCATGCTTAATTTGCGGTAGGGGCCAGCTTAATGAGGGAGCTATTTTTATGTCATGTAGGAATAGTATTCAATAAATAACGTGCAAGGTACAAAGCAGTGAATAAAATATCAACTTTTACATTGTTCATTTGATTAGTCATTAATCTTTTTAATCAGCCTTTTATACTTATTATAATAAGTATAAAAGGCTGATTAAAAAGAGTATACCGCTAATAATTATTAGCGGTATACTCTTACTCAACAGAGGAGCTATTTTTATGTCACTTGGGAATGATTTTAATCCATTCGGAGAAGTAATATATAATAATAATAGCTTTCTCTAAGAAATATATATCGCTGTTGTGACATTTATTCTTATAAACAAATAGTATTTTAGCATTACTATTATGGTGTGTATTTATATTAGCTTGTATGTATTTAATATGGTTTTTTAATATATGCTTCTGAAAATATATAATACATAATGGTAGCCAAGATACATAAAAAAAGTAAAAGAGAAAAAAATAAGAATATATTGAATGCATATTTTTTTTTAAATATTGAATTGTAGGCATGTATTTAATAAAATGTGTGTGTGTGATGTATGTATGTATGTATGTATGTATGTATGTATGTATGTATGTATGTATGTATGTATGTATGTATGTATGTATGTATGTATGTATGTATTGTAAGTATGTATGTATGTATGTATGTATGTATGTATGTATGTATGTATGTATGTATGTATGTATGTATGTATGTATGTGTGTATGTATGTATCTCATTAGTGCTAAACTTTTCATGCCATAATTCACTCTTCTGTTCACGAGTGTCATCAGGAATGCCATTTTCACGCTCTTTCATTTGGCCCTCTTTTCCGTGGCACTCTCAGGAACATTTGAAATGGCACTCCGCTGTCAATTTCATCATTAACGCTTTACTCTAAAATATTATTATTATTATTATTATTATTATTATTATTATTATTATTATTATTATTATTATTATTATTATTATTATTATTATTATTATTATTATTTTTATTTTTATTTTTATTTTTATTTTATTATTATTATTATTATTATTATTATTATTATTATTATTATTATTATTATTATTATTATTATTATTATTATTATTATTATTATTATTATTATTATTATTATTATTATTATTATTATTATTATTTATTATTATTATTTTTATTGTTGGGGAAGAGGAACACAGAACGCAGTTCTCTCCCTTCTACATGATGTTAATAACAGTATAGCCCCAAAGGAGTTTACAAGTGCTCCATTTTTGGATTACTCAAAGGCTTTTGATGCCATTGACACAGGCATCCTAATCAGAAAGTTAGAAAAAATATGGCGTTAGAAGCATTTGTCTCTCTTTTATTAAATCTTACTTCATCAAAAGAAAACAATATGTTCAAATTGGCAACTCCTGCTCCGGAACTGGAAATGTAACAACGCGGGTACCTCAGGGGTCGTGTCGTGTCTTAAGTCTCTTTTATTTACAATATATAGTAATGATCTAGTTAAGGTCACCTCAAATGTCAAGTTATCTCTATGTGCAGACGACACTGTGGCGTACTTTTCAGGTAAGGATAATTGCCACATTCAAAGCGTAATCAACGAAAATTTGTAAAAAAAAATTCAAATGGACAATATGCTAATAAGCTCTCTTTGAATTCAAGAAAAACTAAGACTATGATCATTTCACCTTCTCTAACGTTCGACTATATTTGCCTAGATGGCGCAACAATCGAATTTGTCACATCGATAAAATATTCAGTTTTAATTATCCAACCTAATCTGAAATTTGACTAATATATTCATTACTTGTGTAGCAGAATTCATTAGCTGTATTATATATGCTTTAAAAAATGTATTTCCGAACGAAACCATGATTACTTTATACCAGTGGTTCTCAACCCGGGGGTCGCGAGCAGATATACGGAAGGTCGTGGTGGGTCACAAAATATAAAATATTTAATGTACGAAAAACAGCTTTTATTAATGAATTATAATCAAATGTTACACAGTTCTTATTTATAAAAAGTTAATACTTAATAAAATAAAAATAATATACTTAATTCATCCAAAAGCATCTTTTATTAAGGAATTATATATATATATATATATATATATATATATATATATATATATTTATATATATATATATATATATATATATATATATATATATATATATATATATATATATATATATATATATATATATATATATATATGGGGTAATTAGGGGTCACGAGGTTACTAACTTTATGCGTTTTGGTATTTGGGGGAGGGGGTCGCGAGGTTACTAACTTTATTTGGGGGATCGCGAGGCTTAAAAGGTTGAGACACGCTGCTCTAAATTATTACAATTATTTATCCTTTTCTTAACTTTCATTTATTGACTTGGGGCGGATCTACAGAAAGTTTAATAAGACTCTTATTTGTTGCCAAAATAATTATATAATTGATTATAATTATATATAATTGATTATATACAGTAATAAAGTAAGAAATAGAAAATAGAGATAAATAAATAATGAAATAAAATAAAATAAAAGTAAACACATTATTAAATTTTATAATTTATAAAAATAAAAATATAATAAAAATAAAAATAAAAATAAAATAAAATTGCCTTTTGCTTCATTACCTAATGTATAGAATTTCAGAAATACAGATTATGAATATATAATTGAATATAATTTATAATTTATAATTTATATATATGATTTATTATGTATAATTTATAATATAATTTATATTATATATATATATATATATATATATATATATATATATATATAAGTTATATATATATATATATATATATATATATATATATATATATATATATATATATATATATATATATATATATATATATATATATATATATATAATAATCAAATAATAAAATAAAATAAAATAAAATAATAAAAAATAAAATAATTTAAAATAATATAATATATAATTTATAACATAATTTATAATTTATATTTTAAATTTATAATTTATAATTTCCAGATTGGGGGAAAAGGTTGATTAGGTGCATAAGAATTGGGTCCACTTTCCGCATCCTGGTACAACAGATACTGGTAATCTATTTCCTATTAATTTTAAAGTTGTCTTTTTGTGGAACAAGATTTTATCCATTTGCTCGGTGGGCTACATTGCCATAATTTTACTGGCGAACGGAGCGAGCGTAGCGAGCGAAGTGAGCCCAGTGCACGGGCTTGCCCGTGCTCAGCGAGCAAGCTTGATCCATGCCCATGCCAATGCCAATGCCCATTCCCATGCCCATGCCCATGCCCATGCCCATGCCCATGCCATGCCAATGCCCATTCCCATGCCCATGCCCATGCCCATGCCCATGCCCATGCCCATGCCCATGCCCATGCCCATGCCCATGCCCATGCCCATGCCAATGCCAATGCCAATGCATATGACGTTGCACATGCCAAAGCCAATGACAGTGCCCATGACCATGAAAATGCATATGCCAAGGCTTGATCCGTCAGGATCAAGCGATGCGTAGCATCATCGCTTGTTTAAAATTAATTTATTTCATCTATTCATGGTTCCCCTTTTTTTTTTTTTTTTTTTTTTTTTTTTTTTGCAGTTATCACCGGCAGAGCTTTAATTGAGGAGAGGGTATAAATTAACGAAAAAAAAACCCGTCAACTTTCACCTAATGCAGATTCCACAGGTGATCAGAGATGCAGACTTTAAAGCGAGGAAGATTAAATTCGTCAGGAAACACAGAAAACAGATGTTTCCACAGAACAGAGGTGGTTGGAAAGCAAGCATGGATTTACCATCGTCTACGCGAAATTCATGTGCAGACACTACACTTTGTATAGAGAAAGAATAAAGCATTACCACCTCTTTCCAATGATAAAAGGACCAGTGAATTGGATGGGAAGGAAAAGTTTCTAAGTCTGTTGGACCTTGGCTAGACCATATCCATAGGATGGGTAAAACCTGAGCCTCCCCCCTCCTCCAGATTTGAGAGCAGTACTTCATTCAAGGGCGGATGAGATCCTTGTAAAGCTGAAATAACCGAGATGAGGAGAGAAATCTAGCAAAAACTAAACATAATCTCAGCTTCTTTGAGGTGGCCCTAGCAATCTCAGTGGTATGAGGTTTCTTAAGCATTTTTTATTATGCTAAGACCAAGAATGTTTACATTGTCAACAGGAGAGACGAGAAAACCATCAGAAGGGAAAAAAAGTTGTGCCTAGAAGTTGAGGCAACCTCACTGGGAAATTCCATTCAGTTCAGCAAGGATAGAATCGTAAAGATTATCACAAGAAGCAATTCTAGCAGCAAAAGATGGAACATATTTGAAATGAGTAGATGAATGGACTCTCGAGTCATCTGTATATGAATGGATCAGCTTAAGAGATCGTTAATGAAAAGCCGGACTAGAGCAAGGGATAAGACAGAATTCTGAGGAACACCATTATTTACAGGGAAGAAAGAAATCTCCCCATCATGCACAAGCGATATGGAACGATTTAAAAGTAAGCTAGAGAGAAACGTAAGCAAAGAGAAGGAGGAAACACAAAGGAGAAGGGTTTGTAGGGCAGAGATGCTTGATGTACCCAGTCAAATGCCTTAGATTATGTCAATTGCAACCCCACAAGACTTCCCACAATCCTTAAGGGTAGAAGACTGTAAATCTGTGAGATAGGAAAATAAACTTCAGTGCAGAGGTTCTTGCGAAACTATGCTGACGGATGGAAATAAGATAATAAATGTTAATAATAATATTCAGATTAAAAATAAATTTCAAAGCTCTTTGAAGAATATATATTTATAGCTGTAGATTATTTGCTGGAAGGTTAGGAGACTGTCCCCTATTTAGAAGAGCTTTGATAAATGTTAGTTTATAGATGGAATGAAAAATATTTGTTTAGTAAGCAAAAGCGAAATAGATATTCATGCTAGCAATCAAAAGTTTTGGTTAACGAAGGGATACTATCAGGAACATTAGCTTTCTTAATATATAAAAAAAGAAAAGGCAGAAAACCAATTCTTAAAAGTATTCATAAAATATATTAATATCTTGGAGGGAAGATGAAAAAAATAGTCAATTTACACCAATGGAGACAAATTGGATAAAATTTTTAAGGGGGAGTTCCAAGTATGCGGTTTCAATAAGATCTTGAAGATCCCTGAAGATAAGTTAGCTGGAATTAGAAATCATCTCTCTCTCTCTCTCTCTCTCTCTCTCTCTCTCTCTCTCTCTCTCTCTCTCTCTCTCTCTCTCTCTCTCTCTCTCTCTCTCTCTCTCTCTCTCTCTCCCTCCCAAATTTCAATCTTTAGTTTTCACATCAGCAAATCTGGATTGCTTAGGAATGCAAACAAACCGGAAGAATTAGGTCCATATATATTAAAACCTTTTGCTGACTTTGCTCTGTTATATTCTAGAACAATCATTTCTTACCATTTGTTCAGAAATATCTTTCGTTAATTGGTTTTAAATGAACCATATATTAATAATTTTTTTTTTTCAATATATATATATATATATATATATATATATATATATATATGTATATATATATATATATATATATATATATATATAATATATATATATATATATATATTATATATATAATATATATATCTATATATATATATATATATATAATATATATATATACTAGCTCGTCAAAAAAATAACGCACCACTTTCAATAAAATTATCGACTCGCAGTTAAAAGGAAAGACTTACACCCCATGAATAAAACCCACGACCAACCACGAGAAGACAGCATCGGTGTAAACTTGATGTACCACCCCGCAGAGAATTTCGCTGCATACTCTGGTGGCCTTTCACCGCAATAAATTTAAGAAATAACAAACCACGTAACTAGACGTGGGAGAGGTAGGGGGTAGGTTAGGACGGGGGAATAATCGAGCGAGGGGACATTTACGTTACGAAGCGAACATGATAAACATGAAGGGGATAGCTGCGATCATACCGTCAAGAGACCAGTGATGCACGATAACAAGCTCCACGCCGACCACCCCGAAGAACACGGGGTACCGGGCACTTGGTCGACGTTCGGTGCAGCGCAGAGATCAGTGCCCGGGTGGTTTCCAACGACCACCAGGAAACCCTGACACGATGATGGCCGGGCGAGGACAATTTAGGCCGAGGCCACGCCGCCGAGGTCTGTCGTCCCGGTCAGAAGACCGATTATACGTTTGCGTGCATTACCGGGAGCGCCCACACAAAAGGCAAGACATTCTCTCCAAATACAGCTGGCGCGAGGTAACACGGCACAAGGGTGGATTTGACAATTACAGTGCGTTTCAAGCCGCCTTGCGGAATAATACTGGCCTCGGAGGCATGCCACACCCTCCCGTCCGTTACGCCCACATCGAACGGTAGACAGGCTTTCCCCGGGCACACATCATGGACGGTCGGACGGGTCATCAAGCTGCTTTCCGTGGTCTTGGAGGTGGATGATTTACGCTAATCTCGGTAGATCTCTTTTATCGGGGGCCCTACGGAGTTGACATCTTGAGATAGAGGGCACTCCTACAGCCGCAAGGTATATCACAGACATCGCTCGAACCATATGGTGTGCGTGTCATATTGCCCCCTAACATCGTGATTTCTTTCATCCGTAGATGTCATCGACAATGAAGACCACACAAGTCCATGTGTGAAAGACTCCCTTAGGACGGTTCAATTTACGGCGTTGGAGTGGCCAGAATATAGTCCGGACCTCAACCCAATCAAACATTTTTGGGATATCCTGAAACGTCGGACCCGCCAGCTGCAACCCCCTCCACGGACCTCCTGGACCTGCGACAGGCACTGCAAGACGTATAGGATTCAAATCTCTGTCCAGGACATTCGCCCACTTATCAAGAGCATCCAGGATGGTTCATCAGGCAGTCATCCATTGACCAGAGCGTTTCATGCTACGGTTGAGACAGGACCCACCACCCCCCGCGGCCGTCGCCATAAGTACCAACATTGTGTTTGCAGCGCTTACCCAAGAACCCCACTGCGAGACCCTTTGGCTGCACCTTGACCTCACACATCTATAACCTACGGTCTGATTAGAATCCATAAATGTTATTGTCTTGCTACTAATAAAGTGTCTTCGCGCTTCGTTCAAACTTTTCCTACCCTTCCTTTATCGCCACGATACTCTTGATGCAGTGCGTTTAATTTTGAACAAGATAGTATTATATCGAAGCGGACGATCTATTAACTTCTTTTACTACTCGTGCTCTTTCTCTCTCTCTTCTCTCTCTCTCTCTCTCTCTCTCTCTTCTCTCTTCTCTCTCTCTGTCTCTCTACTATCAATATATATATATATTTTATGAATTTATAGATATTATAACGAATTATAACAACATAATTATATATATAATATATATATAAACATATATATATTATATATTATATATATATATATATATATATATATTATATATATATTATATTTATATATATATATTATAATGACTGAGATTATAATATCCTGACCTTTCAAACAATTAGAAAGATATTTTCTTTGCTTGTCCAGCCTTACATAATAAGTTAATATTGTATATATACTCAGCAAAACGCTTAGTAATGCATGTTATATCTTAGATTCTTATGATGTAAATTTATATATCCTAATTGCATGATAATACCTACTTATCCTCTAAGTGATTTTATTTATTTCAAATACATATAAAGTATATATATTTGATTTAATGCCTTCACTATTATACCTATATATTAATTAAATAAGATTTAATATAATTTAGAATGTGAATTTTTTATCTTAATCAAAGTTGATGAGGTAATAGGAAATATAAGTGAGTATATAATGCTAGGGTAGTGCTACAATAAATAGAGAGAAGTTCTAGGTATATTCATCCACGGAAATCAAGAAATTTAATCATTTATAATTTATTCATTCTGTTTACTCAATTTACGAAATAAAAGGTTCACCATAGTCTAACAATTATAATAAAATATATAAGTAGGTAATTATAATATATATAGTAGTATATTATATAGGATATAATAAGGTACATTTACATAATAATATTCTTTAATATTAATGAAAAATTGAGTGATCAACCATCTGGGGATATAACGCTAATTTACGTATATATATTAAAATATATATACTATTAATTATATATAATATATCGTACTAATTTATAATTTAAAGCACTCACTAATTTA